>CATIWO010045603.1:0-12120 GCA_949673435.1 Macaranga tanarius
AAAAATAATCATCAACAGCCAAAAAAGGCTCCCAATCCTACAAAATAATCAAAAGCAACAACATTGAGAAACCAAAAATAAATAAAACAGAAAACCCTAAAAAAAATTAAAATTACCTTGGAAGCTCCTTTATCCACTGTAAATTTCAATCTCTTTTTCAATTTCTCCTTACTTAAACCATGTACTTCAAAAGCCCTTTTCTTTCTGGAATCGCCAATATACCTCTTCCTTTCAATATCAGAACCACCATACTTCTTAATAATTTTTCGCACCTTTTTAGCAACTGACTTCTTTGTCATTTTATCAAAACTAACTTTTTTCCCCTTCAATGGACGTTTCTTAGAGTTTTTACCTTTCTCAGTTAGAGAAGGAGAAGATGTAGAACGGGTCTCTACCATTTAAGTTCAAAAATAAAATGAAAATAAGAAAGCAAAAGGAAAAATGAAGAGATGAAGAAGATAAGAACGGTTACACCAACATGCAAGTTGAAAACCGCTACATCAGAGAACCTGAAACCGCTGCTCACAAATAGAAGAGAAGAAGGAGCAAGACACGGAGGTAAAAAAAAAGGGCATGCGGGTAATAAAAATAGGACACGGAAGTAATTTATCAAAAGTTAGGGTATTTAAGTTATAAAGGTTAAAAAGGAGGGTATTTGTGTATATTTCCCAAAAACCAATGTGAAATTAATTGTTTTAACATGACCCTTGACACATGCTAGTCGGGCCTAGCATGTGGCACGATGGTCCGATAAGTTCGATGTAAGAAATTTAAAGAAAATGAGCCTAGAATACACCAATTGGATATTTATCCAACTTAAAAGTTCAAGCTATGGAAGTATCTAATTGGTATATAAGTCCACTTAATCTAAGTTAAGAAGTTAATGTGGGATTAATTATTTTAACAATATAATTATGGTAAAAATTGGTTAAGAATGTGTTGATTTGAATTGTTAAACTCATAGCAATAATTATTGGGATTAGCTAATAAAGAGTTATTCTCATTTAAATAATATTTTAGATTTGAGTTGTAGTGTATATAATTGTACGTTAAATTAGTTATTAGGTAACTTTTACCATATGTTCTTATAGCCCTATCTAAATCGAATTAGATTAATTAAAATTTAATAAATTTTAGATATCAAATAATTGAAAAAAAAATATTGGACTCAATTAGTGGAGAAAAATTCTCCAATATTGGAAGTGGGAATTCAAACTTGAGCAATTCTCACCCTCACTAGGCCAACTGCCTAATGGCGAATCATTGGTATATCATATTACATATGCATAATACAACTTTTTATGATAATAAAAATAATTATTTTTTAAATAAAATAAAAACTAATTATACAAATTAACAATGATAAAATTTAAATTTTACATTTTATAATATTATTAGAGAACAGTGACCTTTATGCTACTCTCTGGCGGCCTCCTTTATACAAGGGCCAAGTAGATTTTTTTTTTTTTGGTCAATAGCCAAGTAGAATAAATTCCATCTCAAAAAGTTGGCTCTTTAAAATAAGCTTAGGATACCTCCAATATAACCTATACTTTTTTTTTCCTTTACCAGTAGTAGGGCACATATGAGCTTTTACAGTCTCTAAATTTCCCTCATACACGTACCATAAAAAGAGAACAAGAAGAAGACAACGGTCACCTGCACACACTCAGTCTCAATTTTTCCTCTTATTGGCTATATATTTAGAATGTTATTAGTGCCATAATAACCAGCCAATAGAAAAAGATAAAGGGTAATTTACATGTTAAACGTTCATTAGCATGAGTTAATGTTTAACTGTATAGTACCAGCATGGTGTGAAAGAAACCATTTTTTGAAGGCAATGGGTCCTATTGAAACACTCTTTTGATGAATAATTTTGATCCTTTTCAAGAGACCCAAAACAACCTGTTTCACTATTTCGGTCTAAAAATGTTTGGTTTCCCTACTCATTTTGTCACTTAGTACTTTTACATCTTTTTTGCTGGTAGTCACTTGGGCATAATCAGTCACTATACAAGGATAATCCAACAGCAAATTAATGCTTTTGTTAGGGGCCGGGTATGACCTCCACTTCACAAAGATGTTGGGTTCCTCAGATTGAAGATCACAGTTGAAATCTATCTCGTATTATAGGATGCTTCTTTTTGCATTTGACAACTACGGTATTCATTAGCTATATAGTAATTATTTTAAAATTCAAATCGTCATAAGAAAAGTATATAACTATATATTCTATTAACACCTATTTTTTATGTATAAAATTTAAATTCGAAACTTGATTTAAGAGATTTGAATGAACAAATATTTTTATATATGCTAATTAATAATATAATTTAACATGTTAGTGAGGAAATAGTTAAATGATAATTTTTTTCCAATGCCATTTAGAGAGAGGTATGAAGTTCAAATTTTATCATCGTCAATTTAAAAGGAAAGAACTGCTCCTTATTATACAGTTCATTGATTCTAAAATCATATATAACATCCCTATCAACCTAAAATGATATGATTTAACTTTCACATGACCTCCTATCAACTTAAAATAATATCATTTAACTTTTTTTAGAAGCATTCGAGAAGGAAAGAAAGTGGAAGCAACTGTACTAAGACAAGAAAAATAATAATCCAAAAATAAAGTGAGCACTTGCTAAAAGCAAGATAAACATGATATAAAACAAAGATTTGCCACTACAAGTCCTTTAAATATATATTAAAAAAAAAAAGAGTTATGCTACTTTAACCAAGGGACAATAGACCCCCCCACTAATTGCATGCATTCTACTCCAGTAAGAGCAAGGCCTCCTATAACATGTTAAATAAAGCAGTGAATGATTACGCATATAGTTCCTTAGGACCCGTTTATACTCTGTATGCTAAGATGTTGAAACACATTTGTAGAAATTATTTTTTTTATGTGCTCACACGAGGTGTTTTTACAATATATTGAATATAAAATTAATTTTTATTTGCGCTTGGTAGCTATCGGCTCGTTAAGAAAATTTGACTTATTGAGAATTTAAATATAAAATCTATGCCCTCACGTACAATTCAATAGGATTTTATATTATACACTTGTAAAAATTCTAATTCTTAACAACCATCGGCAGATGTTAAAAAGGAATCAGAATAATCAATAGTCGTTGTTGTGCTTTATATATATTGTTTAATATATTGGTATAGACGCGGTAGCTAGGAACAAATAGCACACTGCCTAGCTAGGAACAATTATTCCTTATCATTATATATACATATATATATATATATATATACATATACACACACACTTTCGGCTTTGTGTCTTCCTAGAAAAGGTAACAGCAGCTGATCAATGTTGTCAAAAAAGAGCAACTTTGAGCTAGGGGCTTGTGAGTTATGATTCCCCAAGCAAAGCCACAAACATTTGGAACAACTTTAGAAGGGAACATTCAGCAGAAAAATGCTATGCTATCTCTTTTTATTGTGCTTTTTTTTTGAACCTACATGCATCCCTCCACAGGATTTTATAGATCATTCACAGCCGTTTCACATGATCCCAAAAAAGAAAAAAAATTCAAGAAATGCAGAGAGGTTGTTTTCATATGTACTTATGCACATCCATAACCTCCAAAAGCATAATTAACACCTTACAACTTTCATCAGCTTTAAATAAGTTCAGGCGTATGCTTATATATATATATATATATATACCATGTAAATACATATATATGTTCTGCTTTACCGAAAGTTGAATAGTCAAATAGTAAAAACTCCCATTAATTAAAAAGGTCATGGTTCAATTACTGATACCGTAGGATGGTTTGCTTGAAACTTCATAAATTGAATTTAAATTCTCAGAATTAAGCGTTCAAAAGTTGCCGGTTCTTCAGGTCAGGGTCCCCATTTCAAAAGGCAGTTCATGGAACAAAATTATACTCATAGATCGATTTAGTTAGTGAAAGTAAAAGTATCATAGCCGCATATATTTTTTTTTCTTTCAGAAAGTTTCTATGTGAGTTCAGAACATAGCATATTAGGCCTCTTGGTGGCTCCAGCAGTGGCAAGATCCTGAAGAAAACCACTGGAAACTATTTAGTTAAGGTACATCCAATAATGCACATAGAGCTTGATTTTCATCTCATTAGACAGAAGTTGCAAGAAAATGTTCTTCATAATTTGCTGCCAGTCTCCAGCTCCGGTCAGCTTGTAGACTTCCTCACAGAACCTCTCTCGGCTACTACATTGTTTCATTTCTCTTTATCCAAGCTGGGTATCCTCTGAAACACTCTTTTGATGAATATTTTGATTCTTTGCAAGAGACCTAAAACAACTCGTTTCACTATTTTCAGTCTACGCTCCCTACTCATTTTGTCACTTGGTACTTTTACGACTTTATTGCTGGTAGTCACTTGAGCATATATATATATATATATATATATATATATAATCAGTCACTAAACAAGGATAATCCAACGGTAATTTATACTTTTCTTTTCCCATCTTAAGCATTGTTCAAGGTGTGATCTTCACAGCAGAAATATGTTAGGCTCCTTAAAATGAAGATCACAGTCCAAATCTATGATCTTGCACTATAGAGTGCCTCTTTTTACTGATTAATGACATGATTTAACATATTTTAAAAGCATTCAAAAAAGAAAGTGGAAGTAAATAATAATCCAAAAATAAAGTGAGCACTTGCTAAAAGCATGAATAATATGATATAAAATGAAGATTTGCCACTACAAGTCTCTTTTAAAATATCAGAAAAAGTTAAGTGACTACTTTAACAAAGGGAAAATAAACCCCTCAGTCCCTCACTAATTATATATATCATGCTCCACCATTTTTACGCCTCCATATATTACATCTAATGTTTAATGAGCAACATATATTCTTTTTTTTTTTTTCTCCAGATACACCCAATTTCGGGGGATTACAACATTCATCAATACTATCAAATTATCTATTACAAACTATCACAATCACAACTAACTATTACAACAACTAAGTGAACTAACTATTATTATTATTATTATTATTATTATTATTATTATTATTATTATTATTATATATATATATATAATGAGTATATTTTTGGTACATTATCGGTTTCCAATACACTTTAAAACATCAAAACAAACAAATATTTTATTATAACTTTCAAAAACCAACTTCTACCGTAACTTATATTTGGAAGAATTGAACAACTACTAATTTTTATTCATTATAATGGAAAATAGAGTGACAATTTCATTTTCAAAATTTTAAAAGTGACTGTAATATAAATTCCAAACACATGAAACTTAGAATATTTTTTTTTACTTTTGGTTCATTTTCCATATATTTTTTGTTTATTTTCCGTATATAAAACAATCTCTTACACTTTTTATTAAGTTTCATGAAGAATACTTAAAAGTCTCATTATATTTTTGCAACTATTTATATATTCAATGATATTTATTTCTAAATAAAAATAATATATTATAACTAAAAACATGTGTAAAGTGGCACTGATTTTTTAAAAAATGTATTTGATATTTTAATTCTATTATATTTCAAATACTTTTTGGTTTACTTTTTTTTTTTTTTTGTATATTTTCAATTTATTTTCTGTATATGAAACAATATATTACACTTTTTGTTCATGGTGACTGAAATACAAATTTCAAAGCATAAAACTTGAAATATTTTTTGTTTTCTTTTGGTTTATTTTTTATATATTTTTTTTTAATTTTTCATATATGAAACAATTTCTTACAATTCATATATATAATTAAAGTCATCTTCTTAAATATATATAAAATTTCTATAAACTATCTCTCTTAAATACAATATATACTATATATATTCAAACAACAAAATTTATAATCATATACAAGAAAAATAAAAACTCCTAAAAAAATATAAATAGAAGATATAATCTGGACCATAAAGTTCCAGAACCTCAGTTTAGATCATTTGATTTAGATCTCATTGGTCAGCAATATATATTTTTAGTACTTTACACTTGGTTAATAAAAATATATACTACACATATGTATATGCTACAAATTTAACTATATGTCTAATACACCGAAATATACAAGAATATCTCGACATATTAAATGCAGTATATAAGCTATTATTCAGTGGCAGGATCCTGAAGAAAATCATTAGGAAAATTGCCAATTGGTCAAGGTACATCAAATGCCATAAAATTTATATATACACTTTGGATTAGCAATTACAAATGGACAACATATTAAAGACCCATCATTCTGATGGAATTACAAGTTGTATCAGTTGGTCAGATGCAACTCAATGCAATCTATTTCAATAGAAGAATCAAAAAGAATCTATATATATATAACCAACAAATTCCGAAGAAATGGACCATTCAAGACAGGAAAGTGGGAAGAACATAATTTTACAAGAAAAAACACCTCAAGGCAGGATGCATATATACATATATAGTGGAGTGGAGAATCCCAATTTGGATGGGACATATACATGTCGAATAACAAACTAAAACTTAACATTCACTTTTAAATTAATTGTGCATTTTGATCCCTTCTAATAAGATACATTCCCATTCCCATACTTGAAGAGACAAATATGTTCTTGCTAATGAATGGAACAAGAGGTGTGCGAGAAAATAATTCTTGGAAAAGATTATGACCCTTGTTGGTAAATATGGTTTCATTTCTTTTAAAATACATTATTTTTAAAAGTTGAAAAAAATTGGATTGACTAAACATAATTTTTTTAGATTGGTGTCGCATTGTTAGTACTCCATAGGATCACAGCGTGTTAGTTGTTAATTATTAGTAGGGAGGAGAATTTAACCTACTATCTATGGGTATGAGATACCATATAAGTGGATTCCACAAGTCACAAAGGTTTGATATCCCATAACCTAAGGCCATGGGAGCCTCAGCCTAAATATGGTTTATTTAAGCAAAGTTTTACAATTTTTACATTTTCAAGTCAAAATATATCCAAAATAATATGTGAAATAACTTGAAAAGGCTTTAGAATAAATATGAATGTGGCCCCCAGGGCCTGATCCTATAAACATAATTCATTATAAAGAAACTTTTATAATTTTTACATTTTTCAAGTTAAAACGTCAAAATGTATCCAAAAAATGTGTTTTCTATAGTTACTTTATTTTTTGCAAATTAATTTTTACTTTATTAAAAAACAACTGTTAGATAATAGGAAGCATATGTGAAATAACTTGAAAAGCCTTTCGAACAAAAAGTGCATGTGGCTGCTGGGTTTCGAGCCCAGGTCTCTACGGCCACAACGTAGAATTCTTACCACTAAACTACAGCCACCTGCTTGTAAGAACTATAAGTTTTTCATAATATATTTCAACATTTTAATAATTCCAAAGATACCAAAGGTAACACTAATTAGTAGAAGAAATATTGAGAAATATGTCAGATTTCGAGTTTTTCATTACCATTACCTCCTTGTTGAAATGCCATATTACATTAGAATTTAGATCTCTTGGATAGGTCATAACTTGATTTCATACTATTCTTTTAACCATACACTTTTGAGCCTTTTTCCAATTACCAGAGGTTGCAAAGAAACCATTGTAAGTGTCAAAAGGATAGTTGATAGTAGGGGTGTAAACGAGCTGAGCTGAGCCGAGCTTTGGCTAGTTCAGGCTTGGTTCATTTATAAACGAGCCGAGCTCATTAGACCGCTAAGTGTTCGCGAACTGTTCACGAGCTTAAACGAGCCTAGACTAAGGGTGTGCATCGGTCGGTTCGGTCAAAGAACCACCAAAACCGACCCAGGGATACTTCTGACCGAAACCGAACCGAACCAGAGAAAAACCGAAAAACCGATTTATTTTTTAAATAAAATTTTTATTTTTTATTTAATATTTTATAATTTTTTTAAGCTTATTTTTTTAATTATATAACTAAAAAAAATATTTTTATTTATAATTTTAATATTTATATATAATTTTTTCTAATTAATATATTTTATTTAATATTTTTATAATAAATATTTATAGGTGTCGGCCGGTTCGGTTATTTTCGATTTTTTAACTTTAAAACCGAAACCGAACCGGTCTGTTATCTATTTTTCAAAACCGAACCGAACCTAACCGACCAAACCGCTCGGTTCAGTTCGGTTTTCGGGTTTTTTTGCTCAGCCCTAGCCTAGACAAGCTAAAAAAATTTCTAAAAATACAATGTATAAATTTAAATTATTCATTAAAATAAATTATTTACTAAATAATTTATTATAAAATTATAATTTTTTGTAATAATATTTTTTTAAAATATTTAAATGAATAAAAATTTATATATTGTATATCTAAAATTAAATTATTAATATATTAAAATTGCGAGCCGATTCGCGAACTCTTATTCGAGCTTGTTCATAAGTTTTCACGAGCCGAGTTTTGTATAGTTTGAGCTCGGCTCGTTTATTACTCGAACGAGATTTTAACGAGCCGAGCTCCGAGCTACTCTGTTCGTTTACACCCCTAGTTGATAGTTGAGACATGGCAAAGAACGCAAGTAGCATAACCTTAGTTCAAAGGCAAACATAAATCTAAGAAACATAACAAAAAGGCAAACATAAATCTAAGAAACATAACAAGTACGGACCCAAGCCAAATCTTACTGCAGAGCAAGTCCAGGTCTTACGTTATTATATCTCCATAGACTACTTGAAAATGAAAACAAACAATCAAATATAACACAGACAACATTGCTGTTATCAGGCTAAGCCCCCTGAGAACAGTTACTTTATTTAGACAATAAAACTGACTACTAAAACATAATGAAAAACTAATGCTCTTCTTCCTCTTCCTCCTCTTTCCAGAAGCATTTCAGAGTTGACCTAGGAGAGCCATTGTCCCCAGTCCTATCAAACTTCTGGTAGATGATGGAACCACCCATTCCAAGATCTTCAAGGGTCCTCTCTCCACGACAATATCCCTTAACATTCAGTGAACAAGTCTGTACTAGTTGTTGGCCTGCAACATCAGCATGTACAGCTATGGAGAAATGACTCGGTTGGAAACATGCCAAAACCCTGTCAACCAGTTGGTTCAGGTTCACTTCTTCTGGATTATATCCTACTGTTTCAAAGCTCGCGTAGCTGAAACCATCTTCTGGAGTAATATGGATGGTAGAAATAGCAGCCCCTTCAATGGCATTCATCGAATAACCACATGGATCAAAATCAAAATCACAAATCTTTGAGTCTGGGAGGATCTTTCTTATACCAGAATCAACAGTCATAGCGGCAGCTGAAGGTGATTGTTTCTTGTAGAAAACATAAGCCTTCTCCCGAACCAATCCAGTCATGCACATCTCTACTGTGTAGATAGAGTCGGAAGAGATAGTAGAACCTGCAGATGCAGAGTAAACATGCCATTTCTGTGGGTTGTTTGACCCACCCATTATATAGGCCATGCTGCCGGCACCAAGCTTCCCAAAATAGCCATCTAGGACAGCAACTTCTTCAGAGAAACAGCGATGAGGGTATGATTGAGCTCCAGGGAAAATGAAGCTCCCACGAGTATACCTCACAGACTTGACATTAAGGGAAAGAGCACCAGCTAGCTTCAAGATAGGTGAAATAGCAAGAAGCAGCTTAGTAGTCCCACAGGTTTTGATGATTATCTTGTAAGGATAGACAAAAAGGCTAGACTCGGAAAGGACATAGGAATCAACATGCTCATTTGACAATGAATCAACAATAGTGCACTCAGCTGGTCCAAGAATCTCATCCAACTGAGCCTTGGACAGAGAACGAAGGCCCTTTCCTTCAGGATCAACAAAAATGCCAAGCTCAAAGAATGATATTTCAAGCCTCTTCTCGTAACCTTCAAAACCAATTGCAGAGACAGCCATGGCAAACTCGACCATAGCCGATCAAAGTAGTAAAGTGTTTTGGAGACACAAACAGAACTTGATCAAAAAATGGGGCAGTTGAAAAGATGTTGCAGTCGTTGGGAAATCACAGTCGCAGAGAGAGAGGAAGAGGAAGAGATTGATTGAAGAGTAAACTAAAAAACTAACTACAGAAATTATTTTTGATGAACCACTTTATGTGGTCTGGCAGCCTACTTTAGGGATATCAGGATGGCTTGCGAGCGCACTGCAAAAAGAAGAAAATTATGTAAGAACCAAATGTTCTTAGGTAAATCAAATCAAATCCACCATAAGTACAATTTGAATGAACATGAATTCTTACGTTGGAGTAAGCAGCAGATCGGAACTTCTTGATGCCACCGTTTGGTCGAATGTCCTCAATGCTGTATCCAAGGGGAGCTTCGTAGAATAAGGATTTACTACTACTACTACTACTAGACTTCTTCCCACCTTTTGATTCCATTAGATCATCCAGTCCTTCCTGTTCAACCCACCAAGTAAAAAACAAAACACACTGAAATTCAGTTATCACCCAAAATTCCAAAAAAAAATCAGAAAATCAAAATGTGAAAAAAATCAAGATTGAAACTTTGATTAGAACAACATAAACAAACTTGAGATATATGTTGGAAGAATTACCACAATCTACAATCAATAGCTGTACACATCAACCACAAACAATAATTAAAAATAAAAATAAAAAGATTTATTGATCTAAATGGAAACCAATTCAACCAAAATCCTACAATAAAAACAAACTTCTAAATACTAAACCAAACAAGATTCAACAATACCAAAAACAGCTAAATTCTAAATTTACAATTTTTAGCCAAAAAACAAACCCATTGTGCTAAAATCCTAACAAAACAAGATTCAACAATAAAAATAAATACTTTTTCCATAACATCAATTACACAAGACACAAAAACTACATATCCATTAAAAAAACAATAATTTCATAGCAAAATATACTTACAAATACAAAAAAAATGCGAAACCCTTAATACCCAGATACAATCACAAGCCCCTTTTGATCTTCACGCCAAAAGAAAACCGAAACATACAAAAAGAATCAAACAAAACAAGATTAAGCATCAACAATATATAAAATTATAACCAAAGAAACAAACATAAATTTCATTATCCAAAAAAAACCAAGAAAAAGAAACCCAGAAACAAAAACACTAACCAGATACGAGAAAACGTAAGAGAAAGAGAAAAATGCGAATTGATTAAAGAGTTCAAACCCTAGAAATTGAGGTTGGTGGCTGCTTTGCTTTTTGCTAATTCTATGGAACTTATAATATGGCAATGATGCTTTTGTTTTCTTTGTTTTGAAAAGCGGCGAGAACACATGCATTTCTTTAAATAGACTTAGGTATTGCGAAATTATGCCGCTGGTTTTTGTTTAAATCACGGTTTTGCCCCTCCCTTTCTTTTCCCCGAAATTTCGGCTTTTTATAGGCCGTTTTACGAAATTACCCCTCGCTTTCGTTGTTCTGTTTGTTTGACTAGTTTTTTTCAGTTTGTGAAAAATATTTTTTTTGAACATATGTTTTTATATTTTTTAATATTTAATTACTAAAATAAAATAAGTCAAAGAAAAATAAGTTATTAGTTAAAGAAAAATAACTTGAAAATATGAAAAAATAACTTCCTATTCTAAGAACGGGAAGTTATTTTCTAAAACTTAAATGCTTATCAAATATAGAGAGAAAAAAAATATATTACCATTTCTATATAATATTGTATAATTTAGGAAAAAATATATTCCAAATTAAATACTAAAAATATTTTTCAACTATTTGTCTAGTGTTGTAGTCAAACATAAAAAAAATATTATATTTTTCTGGAAAATCTTTTTTCAGAAAAATATTTTTCAAGAGACAGAATATTTTCCGCAAACAAATGGAGCATTAGTAACAATATATTATATTTTAATTTTTATTTATATTTTGTGGTGAGTACTGAATTAGAAAATTTTTGGCTAAATACACGTAGGGGTGTGCATCAGTCGGTTCGGTCAAAGAACCACCAAAACCGACCTAGGGATATTTCTGACCGAAACCGAATCGAACCAGAGAGAAACCGAAATTAACCGAACCAACTCGGTTTGGTTCGGTCGGTTAACCGATTTATTTTTTAAATAAAATTTTTATTTTTTATTTAATATTTTATAATTTTTTAAGCTTATTCTTTAATTATATAACTAAAAAAATATTTTTATTTATAATTTTAATATTTATATATA
>CATIWO010045673.1:0-18649 GCA_949673435.1 Macaranga tanarius
AGAGAAAGGTTAGTTAGTGATGCATTATATAGTACTTAGTTAATACTGATGGTTATTGAATCCCTGTTTTATTTTATATAACGAATATGTATAGAAAAAGGGAATTTTCTGAAATATTAAAATGAGTAATGGACGTAGTCATTTTTGAAATTGAGATTTATTTAAATGTGAACAAAGTATTTGAAATTTATTGATTGTTATTTCTGAAACTACTGGATTTGGTTTTAAGGAATTTTATTATGATAATATTTTATCCACTCACTGGGTAATTTCCTTTTGAAATTACTCACACTCGCTTTGTTTTAAAATTTTTAGTATAGGTGTTGGATATCTGCTTAGTCAGCAGCGAGAGATGGCAGTGCCGCGGACCACGACAATAAGGAAGATTGATAAGATGAAGATCTCATTAGAGATAATTATATAATGTAAATAGTGATATGTACATAGAGATGTATATTATTAAGATAGTTTTAAAGATTAGTATTTACTTATTGTAATATTGTTGGTAAGAGATCCTTTATTATCATTAAGTCTTTAATTATATATCTAAATATTATTAGTAGTAGTGAGGGCGTGACATCCATAATTATTTTTGTATAAAAATTTGTGTACTTTAATTGACTTATAAATCAAAAATTAAGGGCTTATGTCACTAGTTTTGTAAAATAGTATTAGAAAAGTCTAATTATCCCTTTTGAATTTTGGTAGAAACAAAAATAAAATGAAACTTCTGCTCATCCAAAGTCAAAAAGAAGTAAACAAAAATAATATTTTTCTTGTACCTTTAATAGACTAGAATCATGTATATGTATACATAGATAAATCAAACAGATATTGTCCTATCAATTTATACAACATAAATAATAATGAACTTCATAATATATAAATAATATGAAACTCTAAAGAAAATATAAATAAAGTAGTATTGGAATGATAAAAAGACATAACTCTAAGCGAAAGGCAGAAAATATGGCAAATGTCTGTAAAGTAATGTACCACAAAATCATGAAAGGTTATTATATGAGAGTTAGTTACATAACTACCAACCATTAAAACCTAAAGCTAAAACTCATATCCACAAAATTATTAAACCATTTTTATTAGGCCACTATTTCTAATTTCTTTATATATCCCAAGTACCTTCATTGAATATCTTAAACAAAAAATTTTCATTACATAATTTGATGAAATAAAAAAAAATTGAGAAAAATAACTAGCACTATAAGCAATCTTCTGTATGATTGATAACAATTTGTATATTATTTAAGAATTTTGAAATTGATGCATCTGTGGGCTATTATATATATGTAATAATGAGGAAGAAGTAAATATTAAAACATAGAAGCCATCAAAGCCAAAAGAACTTGAAAATAATACGGAGGAAACAGAGCAAGGGACATCATCACAAAAAAAATATGGAATAGCATATCATAGAGAAATCAATATTACTTTTGAACTATTTATTACTTTCAAATTTAGATTTTTTGCTAGCAAAATCAATTATAGACTTAGGAAAATAAATAAAGCATAAAAATAATATCCACAACCATAATTATATTCAATAGTATTAGATTAGCATCAAAAAAGCATTGAATATTAGTAAGTAAATTTTTAAAAAAAAAAAACTAAGGAATAAAAGCTATCAACGAAAGAGAATTACTATCAAAAAAATTTTTAGAGTGAGTAAGAAAATCCGATAAGAATAAGATATTGCAACAGCGAAATGACTTATGAGTGAAAGAGAGACAAAAAAAGTTAAGGTTCTTACTCATAGTAAATCAAAATTTATTATCTAATAGGTGAGTGAGAATGAATCATTATTTATTATCTAAGAGGTAAGTGAGAATGAATCATTCTTGTATTTGGTGTAATGAATTTCCATTTCAAATGATTTTAATGTTAAAACAAATGTCAAAAATGGAAATGAGTCATTTCTATTCTGATTCTTGGACTTATTTTAGCCAAAAAAAAATAGGCCCTAAGTGTAATACACCCTTTTAATTTTGTGAAAAATTGAGATGGATTGATTAAAATGAAAAAATTTAGAATAGTTACATTAAAAAGTTAATTTGGAGTGATTTAGATCTGGCAAGTAAGTTTAGGGGCCAAGTTGATATTTAAGCCAAATAAATACACCTGTAATAAATTAACAGTCGAGTTGTAACTTTTGAATTCACCTAAATAAAAAAGGGATAAGGTGCAAAAATGACCCTAATGTTTGGCCTAATTCTCATATTGGCACCTGATATTTGGCGAGGTATAACTATGACCCTAAAGATATAAAAATGGGTGCACATAAACCCTCGAAGCAGACAGTGTGAAGAAAAATATTAAGTTGGTTGATGTGGCACATGTGGGGCCCACCTGAATGAATTAAAAAAGAAAAAAATGGAGCTGGTGAAGGACAATAACGGATTCACTCTCTTCTTCATCTATTCTTCATCCTTAACCAAAATTCCCAAATTCATAAACCCTAATATTGACAATTGTAGAGAAGAAATCATCCCTAATGGTTGGAGCTTCATCATCTTCGTCAATATCATCAACAAGTAACCGTAGATGGTCTGATTTAGAATATCATGAACCTGCCAAGTTTTGTTATTGTAAAAGTGGTGGGAGCAGAGTTGAAGCCCCCTTGAAGACATCATGGACTGATGAGAACTCTGGAAGAAGATTCTTTACTTGTCACAATTATAGTGTAAAGATTTTTTACAGTAGTTTTTATGATTATTTTGCATCGATTTTTATGATTAAATTGAGAGAAATATTGGTTAATAAAATGTGATTTGTATGATTATAAAGGTTTCAAAATATGAAAGTGGTTATTTTGAGTGGTACGATGGACCTATGGGTGAAAGGGCAAAAAAGTTATTGAATGAGCTAAAGGAGGAGAGAAAGATGTTGTTAGCAGAGAAAATGGAGTACAGTAGGATGGAAAGGTTAAAATTTGATGGTGATGTTGCTGATTTATGGTCAGAGCTAAGTGACTTGAAGAAGGCATAGGCAATGAATGCAGAAGAGTTACAGAGGGCAAAAAAGAAGTTGCATGTAGCTTGTATTACTACGATTGTACCTTGGATGTTGTTTTTGTATATTGTAGTATTTGGTTAATGCTAGAGAAATATGTTCTCAATTTTTGGAATGGAAAATGTAGCTTTAATTGATGCTTGTAATTGAAGTGCAATACATTATATTTAATACTTGTAATTTGGTATTAATGTTATAAAATGACACTAGTTTGTAATTGAAGAGCAATACATAAACATAGATGATGACTAAAACCTTATAAATAGGATAATTGCATTCTTACTGCCTGTGTACAAAAAGGTCCAATGTATAATTGCATTAAATAGCCATTTACATCAAATAGCCTGACTGAGTTGATGCTAACTGGTATCCCATTAAATTCAAATATAATAAAGCATTATAGAATCTACAAAAAATAACCATCAATAAGTTCATGTGGAACTTGGTTCAATATTTGTGATAATAAGTTCCTATGGAACTTTTTGCCAAAATAAAAAAAAAACAGTCACAAAATCACATCACTATAACAAATTGCTAATTCATAGGAGATTTGCCCTTGTCCCTCTGTTGCCCAACTCTTTGCTCCTTTTGTTGTTGTAATTATGCTGATGTAATAGCCTGTTGTCCTCTCCACTGCAGTCCTGGAGGTTGAAATGGTAGGTCAGATGCAAATGTGACTTGGCTGCCATCACCACTAAATTTGATGGTCCTTAAAGACTCAGACATTTGGTCATCTGAGCTTTGAATTTTATTCCTCCTACTCTGTCTAATCTCTTTCTCAGAAGAAATTGGGTACTTTCTTTGAGGATCAACAAATTGTCCATCTGAGCCCTCTATACCGGGTGTAATCACTGTATGAGTAGGCAAGCCAGGCTGGGTTCATATATTCAAACAACAAATCAATCAATTGAACTATTTATGCAACAGTTAACAAAATATGAATTTGAACCAATTACATAAGTAAGCTTCACAAAACTCACATTTACTGTAGTAGCTCAAGTTGTCAGATTAATATGGATGTCATGTCCACTTACAGCTGCCCTTTGTCTTTTATTGGCCCCACCTTATTTTTCCTGAAATGAAATCAAAATAAATACATCATAAAGCAAGCATTACTGTCACCTGAAATTCAAAATATGCAGTCAGAATTTGTTACCTTGGTGGGGCAGTTAGACATGTTGTGCCCTTTTTGTTTACATATTCCACATTTCTATGGGATTCCTTTTTTAGATAACTTAATTGCAGATGGATTTTTCTCGGTTGCTGATCTGACCCTCTTCTTTCTTGGTCTGCCAAGCATTGGTTTCGCAGGTGGTGGCTCAATTGCTTCATACTGTGCACACTTCATAAACAGCTTCCCTGGAACAGGCAACATAGGATGAGAATAGGATGATGCATATCTTGATTTGTGGTACCACAATGACATGTGTGAAAGTGGATTCATCTTCAAGTAGTACATAACCCTAATTGCATGGGCATATGGGATACCAGTTAGTTCCTATGCCCTGCAAGTGCATAACTTCCTCTCCATAAACACTGTGTATTTGTCATTAACCTCACCAATTTCAAACCCATCATCCCCATTAAAAACCACAAAAGTCCCCACTGAATCTTTTTTATTTTCCTCATATAATGCCATGCAGCTTGGACTCCATTCATTAATCCATTTATCTGTAGAATTTTTCTTCTCAGCTATCTTTCTCATTGCCTGCAATCTTATGTCTTCTAGTATTTGGACAATAGGTTTGAATCTGGCCTCTTTGATCCAGGAATTGAAGCTTTCTGCAATGTTGCTATCAACTATCCAAGAATGGCATCTGCTGCTGAAGAATTCCCTACACTAGTTATGTAAGGGATATTTCAATAAATCTTCTACAGCAGTCTTACTCAATTCACCAATCTTTGCCAAGTTATCAAAAAACTGTTCAGCAAACGAACTCCATGCATAAATCCAAAATAGCTTTCTAAATTCAGCTCCTCCCCACTTTTTGGACCAATTAGAAAAAATATGGGGAGCACACCATCTGTGCTCTACTTCTGGTAGAACACACTGAACAGCATTAAGCCCTACAATCAAATAAGCAGAATTAGCTATTCATTCTTTAAGCATAAATAAGATAAATGTTATCAGGTTTTTTAAGTAAAGGTAATACTAACCTTATGCGTGTCTAAAATAATTGTTAAACTCTTGCCATCTTCCAAATTAAGCTCTATGACCAACCATTGCACAAACCACTTCCAATTGTTGGTGATCTCCTTATCAATAATAGCCCATACAATAGGATACATTTGGTCATCTGCATCTATTCCAATTGTAGATAGCAACTCCCCCTTTACACTCACCCTTCAAAAAGCAACCATCAAGACCTATTAGAGGTCTACAACCAGCCAACCACCCCATTCTCAGAGAGTCAAAACAGACAAATATTCTTCTGAAAACCCTTATATTACTCTGTAAATTATCCTTGCAGAGATCAATATGTGTTGTTGTCCCAGGATTTCTTGATCTTAATGTAGCTGCATATGCTTCAAGGTACCCAAACTCAGCCTTAGAACTCCCATTCATTTCCTGCACAACTATTCTTTTAGCCCTCTTCACCTTTGCCATGCTCACATTCACTCTCAGTTCAATCTCAACATCACTCTTAATAGCCTTAAGCTTCATTTCAGGATTTTTGTACAGTTTAGACTTCAAGTAATTGGCTAGAAAGGTCTGGCTGTAACTAGGACTGTCAAAGGTCCTATAACATTTATGTTCTGGATTGAGTGTTTTAACTGACAAACCAGGGTTAGAGCCATCTTTTGATATCAAAATCACAAAAGGACAACCAGCTTCTGTCAGACATTTGGCTCTTATTCTAGTAGGCTCATTAGGTTTAATTTTTAATTTCTTTCCGTGAGCCACACCATACCTAGCAAAAGTATCTCTTGCATCTTTAGCATTGCTAAAAGTCATACCTAGCATAAAAAAAGGGCCTGCCATTATTAGCATTATATCTAACCTTATCCCTTCTATGTAAAATTTCATTAGGAGCTGCTGCTCTATCACTATCACTTTCATCAAAACTCTCTTCATTACTAACATCCTCATCCTCACTACTAGAATGACTTCTAAGCACATTACTGTCACCTGCCCCAACCCCTTGATTCCCATCATCTCCTAATGAATTACAACCACTTGGCCCATCCCCTTCATTACTACCACCTGCCCCAAATACTTCATTAGTAACACCTGGCCCATCCCCTTCATTACATAAACTTGGCCCATCCCCTTCATTAGTAAAACCAGCCCCATCCCCTTCATTAGTTGCAGCAGCCATATCCTCTTCATTAGTGTCAGCTGCAACATTAGTGACTCATATTCCCTCATTAATACCATTGCATTATGTTGGTATTGTCTCATTGAAGCCTACATTGCTAGCTCTTACTTTCTCATTACCATGGGACAATGGCATTTCAATTTCTAGTACACTAGCACTAAGGACAGGTATATCTACAATATGGTGAGCATAAATGTCTATCTCATTCACCCAGCTATTCCTTCTAATCAATTACAATACTTTCCTAATACCAGTATCATCTTACACTAAAAACAAACCATCCTTCAATTTTTTGCCCGGTTCAAGGACAAATATACTTAACACATTTGGGAATCCTAACTGCTCTTTATACCTACCCAATATTTCAATATATGATAAAAAAAATCCACATCAAAATTCAGTATTGTGTCCACATCCCCATTAATATACTCTAACTCTTCTCCATCAAATTTCTACTCTCCCCCAAAATTAAAATTTATGTCAACAAGATATGTTATTCTGCCAAATCAAAATAAGACATAGATGCATGTCATTGGTCAACACAACAGCAACATTAAAAAACAAAATACAACAGCAACACTTCCAAATTTTTAATAATATTTATGGAAAACAATAAACACTACAATAATACAATAATTAAAAATTAGCATTTTATACAGTGTTCCCACAACACTACAACAACACATATAAAGACATGGAGGGAGACAAGACATCCTTAAGTGGTCCACATAAAGCACAAAATAAAAAGATAATATACATGTGTTTTGGCTTTTACAGTTATTGAAAAGAACAAAAAAATACCTTTTTGACATACAATGACCTTTCTTCAGTCTATAAATCTTCAATTCGCCACTCTCAATCTCAACATCTACTCACAATACAGAGATCCAGGGTTGCTATTTCGTCCTCAGATGGTCTTCCTATGACCGTTCCTTTTAGTTTCGATGCTTCCAAAGTAGCAACAGTTAGGGTTTTTTATTTGGGCGGTAAAAAGTTCATGTGCTTTATTTTTTTTTCTTTTTTAATTCATTCAGATAGCCCACATATGCCACATCAGCCAACTTAACGTTTTTCTTCACACCGTATGCCTCGAGGGTTTATGTGCACCCATTTTTGTGTCTTTAGAATCATAGTTGTACCTCGCCAAACATCAGGTGCCAATGTGAGAATTAGGCCAAACATTAGGGTCATTTTTGCACCATTCCCAATAAAAAATGGGCTGGACTGAAACTCAGCTCGTTCTTCTTCATCAAACATTTCACCCTTAGAAAGAAACCGTCGATCTGAATCCGATAGATCCATTTTTCTATTTTTTTAAAACCACCGGTGGTACTGTCGCCGGAGCCACCACTAAAGGCGGCAGCATCGTCAATTCACTATTCCGATCTGATTTGCATATAACGCTGTGGATCAACTATAATTGTTTATTCAATTCAAATGGACAAATCAAGCGCATTAGAGTACATCAATCAGATGTTTCCTACAGGTCATTTTCTCTCTATTCATCACTTCTTGTTGCTGTTGTTTATCGCATTGTCTTGCTTCTACTGCTTTAAGTTCATCACTTGATCTGCTGTAATTGATGCAATTTATGGTTGTAATTGATTGAAAATGTGAAAAATTTGTGGTTTTGTTGTGCAGAGGCATCTTTATCTGGAGTTGAACCACTTATGCAAAAGATTCACAGTGAGATTCGTCGTGTTGATGCTGGAATACTAGCTGCTGTTCGCCAACAGGTCATCGTCCTATCTGATATGTTACTTTACAATTAAGTAATACAAGAATTGAATTTAATTGAACTGAATTACATTTAATCAATTCTCATGTTTGGAAAGCTCGTAGTTGCTAGAAGGAAATGAGATCACATCGAAATTGATTTGATTTTGCAAGAATTGAGATTCAATTCTTGCAAGTTTTTTTTTTTTTTTTTTTTAATGCCAACCAAAGGAGAGCAGCTACAAAAAGGACAGTAGAATTGTGTGTGATTTGTGCCTTGTTCAATTATAATTTCCTACCAATGCATACTTATTTGTGGACATTTATTTTTAAAGTCTTTGAAGGCTTTGCTATTCTGTTTCAGAGCAATTCTAGAACTAAGGCCAAGGAAGATCTTGCTGCCGCTACACATGCTGTAGAGGTGAGCATGTCAGATTCATTTTCTTGTGTTATTGTTATCCAAATTGGTGGCAGAGCAACTGTTCATTTCTTAAAACTTTTGAGTTCTATTGACATGGCAGCTTTCAGTGGTTGATCCTGCTGCTTCTGTCTACCTATGAAATTTATATATTGTCCCAAGGGCTATTACCCAGTGAACTTTGTTTTGTTTTCTTGGAAAGCAGGAACTCATGTACAAGATCAGAGAAATAAAAACCAAAGCTGAACAGAGTGAGACAATGGTTCAGGAAATATGCCGTGACATTAAGAAGTTGGACTTTGCAAAGAAACATATAACAACTACTATTACTGCTCTTCATCGTCTTACCATGTTAGGTCAGTCAGTGATCTCCTTTTATCACTTGGGTTACGTTCCTTAATGCCATATGCATCTTCATTTCCTTTACTTATGCTTATTAAACTAGGCTATTTTGTAGTTCATTGTGCCAAGTCTGAAAGAAATATTTTAAATTGGAATGATAGAGCTATTTTGAGATGTTATCACACAATTTGAGTTATAGGTTTTCCATTACATTGTTTGAGTTTCACCCTTGACTCCATTTCTGTAGTTTCTGTAGCAATTGTCCAGCCTTGGCTCATGAGATTTATAAAATGTTGCTTTTTGTGCTTTAAATGGATACTTTTGTTTTTGTAAATTTCTACAGCATGTCTTTTTGTTCTGTGGCAGTGTCTGCTGTTGAGCAGCTTCAGTTAATGGCTTCTAAACGACAATATAAAGAGGCAGCTGCTCAGTTGGAGGTACTTTTTTAGTGACTGGACCGGACTTTTTAAAATTTTGATAATTAAGGGGTGCATTACATTTTATATCCCTTTGGATTTATATTCAATAATTTGTGGCTTGTTTATACCAGTTCATCTATGGTGCTTTCAGTTGGAAGCTAAATGCAGTCTGTGGCTTGGTTGTGCTGGTCTTCCATGAACTGTGAACATGTTATTATTTTAGGGCATTTGTAAATAAATTTCATGTGTATACTCTTCTCTTCTACTTGTTGAGAGTGACATTTCAGTGAAGATCTCTGTGTCCTCTGAAACTTCAGTATTAATGGATCTAGATATGTGCAATTAGAGAGCCACTTGTGTATCTCTATGTTCATTGTTAAAATTTGTTTTCAACTTTCAATCTCAATAGAGATTTGGGGGTCTCTTGTTTCACATAATTGTGATTAATAGAATTAGATTGGTTTCTCTGCTGTAAAATGGGTATATTTTGAGATCACACTTTAAAACTTCTATGATCTTGGTCCTTACCTATTGAATTGCAATGTCTTATATTCAGTCCATCAATGCGCTTACATAGTTCTTATTTTCTTCTTTTAAAAATCCTTACTTGTATTGAGAAGAACAGAAACAAGAGTGCCAATATCTATCTATTGGACTGCATTTTTATCTTTCTTGTCAAATAATGAAATTGTTGACATTTTTGAAAATGTTTTTCATAATTATGTTTGATGATTTTGGTTCATGATATATTGCAGGCCGTAAATCAATTATGCAGGCATTTTGAAGCATATAGAGATATACCAAAGATCACAGAGCTCAGAGAGAAGTTCAAAAATATCAAACAAATACTCAAGTCACATGTTTTCTCTGATTTTTCAAGGTATGTCCTTTGTTTGTGACTTCTTAAAAATTGTGAGATCACTTTTAGCGTTTATTCTTAGTAACTTCTTGTATATAAAAAAAAAATTCTTACTATTCTGTTGTCCCACTTCTTCTTTCAATTCTATATGGTGGAATATGGTGGAGTATATGTTTGTTCATGAATTATTGAGAGTATATGCAAGCAGAATAAAAATGCTTTAAATTGTTTGTAGTTCAGCGGCCTCACTATAAGCCATTATTAATGCCTCTTAAGTGATCTTTCCCCTAGATTACATAATTTAGAGAATGATCTCCTGACATTATGTTAAATTGTTGATAAGACGATTTAAATATCCAATGCTCTTGTGTTTGTATATGTGATTATGTAAATCATATAAATTGCTATGTTTTTATGACAAATTGAGCAGTAAGGGGTGACAAAAATTTACCAATTGGTGTTAGCTCAACTGGTGCTAACTTTGGGTAATTGAGTTAGGGGGCTATGGGTTTATATAAGTTGTCATCTACTCCACTATTACTTTGGCTATATAGTTCTGTACATCATATGAATTCTTGATTTATGAAAAAATTAGTTATCAGATGTGATCAAAATTTACCAGTTGGGTTTAGCTCAAGCAATATGTCTTTCATCAAGGTAATTGTACGTATGTCTATGGGTTCACCACCCAAACCCTTTCCCCAGAGGGAAAAAAAAAAAAAAGAGAAAAATTTGATTCTGTCTTCATCTTCACATTTCTTTTTGGATGACGCGGGAGCCTAATAATGAATCAAATCAACCTTTTGATTTGATATTTTGATTGAAGCCAACTTGGCTTAGGGATTCATTCTTATGAAAACTAATAATTAAATCCGCTATTTGTTTGTTTTCTTTTGATGTTATAGTCTATACAAAATGAGGCTTTTCTACTTTGCTTTTGATTGAAGTTTTTGGATAGTCTTGCCATTATAAAGGGACCTTAGCTTTTTGGGCACTCAAATGCGGATTTGGTTATTAGTTTTAGATATAGAGGCTGTGCTCAAGTATAACTGATAGTTCTTCAATTTTCAACAGTTTGATTATATTCTTTAAACAATAGCTAATAGTTGTTAGAATACTTATCAGTTATCATTCACATCAGCTCCAATTTGGAGCTTTTCATGAACAACTCCTACTTATTTAAATGTAATTACTTAATTATCCTATGTATTTAAATGTGAGTACTTAATTGCCCTTTGTATTTAAATATAATTACTCTATTATCCTTATCTATTTAAATTAAACTAACATCTATTTTTTTTATATATTTTTACAAATTTAACTTATTTTCTCCATATTTTTTTAATTAGTTTTTTTTAACAACTTTTTTTAAAGGTATGTGCATTTACTATATATTAGTATTTTTATTCGTATTTCAATAAGAATTCCTGTTAGATGTTATTTTTTGTGAATAAAGTACTAGAATATATTGTTATATAATTTTATTACATTTAATTATATTATTCTTAATATTCAAAATTTATAAAAATAAAATATTTTTTGTAAAAATTTATAGTATAATTTAATACATATCTTATATATTATAATTTGAACATATAAATAATAAATAATAGTGAATGTAACGTATTAAAATTCTAAAAAAAGTTAATTAATTTCTATAATAGTCATTATACATATAAATAATAACAACTGTAAATGATTTTACCAAACATTTAATATTTATTAGTTAATAGTTATCAACTAACTGCTACGAGCAACAACTTAACAAACATGCTATAGTGATACAAGTATGAAAGATATCATACTAGAAGAGGGTTCTAGCATGTGAATGAACATAGAGGTAGAAGATTCTTGTGTCTTGATTTGGATAAGTAGTGCCTTTAAATGTTAAAGCTGAAATTTAGATGCCAAAATATATTTTGATGTAGGTCCATTCTCATTACTGATCGGTGTTCAGTTAAGAACATTACTTTAATAGCCAAAATTTACCATGTGCCTAGACATGCGTGGTTCTTTTTCCTTTCTAGAGTTTGTATGGGATTTTGAATCTGTTTTTTCCCCTCTTTGGGTATTGTGTTTCACACGTAATTTATAAATGGTCATTTCATCTGTTACTTGAAGCCTTTACTAGAGTTTTCTATAAAAAAAAGGATGAAAAGGAAGGGGGGAAAGAGAGCTCACGTGAGAGCTTGTCAATTTTCAAGTTACAAGTAACTTGTCATCATCCATCTTGTTTTACAGTTTTCTGGAACGGATAAATGATGCTTTGGAGATATTTACTTAGTTGCAAGTGCTGACTTCTTTTTAATTATTAGTTATCCATTTTAAGTAAGTGGTATTTGACTGTGCCTTCTTTTTCTTTTTCACTTTTTCCCTCGATTTTTTTCTCAGCTTAGGTACTGGGAAAGAGACAGAGGAGACAAATTTGCTGCAGCACTTATCTGATGCATGTTTGGTTGTTGATGCTTTAGAGCCTTCTGTGAGGGAAGAGTTGGTAAATAATTTTTGCAGTAGGGAGCTTACTTCATATGAACAAATCTTTGAAGGAGCTGGTTTGTTCCACTTGCTTTATTTATCTTTTAACTGTTTCTTTGTTTTCATCTGTTTTATTCTAATGCAGAAGAGTTATTATCTTAGTGCATGAGCTTTCTTTTGAAATTTCAATTTTTTTTTTAATATGATAGAGCTAGCTAAGCTGGACAAAACTGAACGAAGATATGCATGGATCAAGCGTCGAATAAGAACAAATGAGGAGATTTGGAAGATCTTCCCTGCATCGTGGCATGTTCCCTATCGGCTTTGTATCCAATTTTGTAAGAAGACAAGGTAGGTTTTGAAAGTTCTTGGCATCAAATCCTAATAGTTGTTGAAAATTATATTAATTTGGTTTTTCTTTTACATTAAAAGTTCTAAGAAATACAATCTTTTTGGAACTGGGATTGGTACAGAACAGAACCAGCCTGGGACCAGAAAGGGCTGTGGAACTGGGTAATATCCCAGTCTCTATAACCAACAGGACAGGAATCATAACAGACCCGTCCTGTGAACATGCCTATATTAACTTGTCTACCATGAAAAGACACTCATTTTACTCCATTAATTAATTATTTGGTAGAACATAAATCATAATCCTTTGCCTGTTCTTATCTTTACATGTTATGTGCTTCTTAATGAATTTCAAGGACAAATTTTATATTTAATAAAATAAAAGTGCAAAAGAAACAAATGTTGTACAAGTATTTAATTATATGATTGGTTTAAATTCATATGCCTTGTCAAATTGTTCCTGAAAAGTTACAGGGGTCGTATGGGTTATGTTTCTTGTGTCATGATTTCCTTTAATAAGTGAGTCCTGCTTGTGATTGAGCTTTTGGCTCGTTACCAAAGAAAGTGAAAATAAGAGAATTTAGGTCATGCAGTTGAGGTTTTAAGTTTTAATCCCCCGGTTTGCATGAGGAAATTAATAGAAATCAATCTATTACCTGGATGAAGCATGCATATAGTATTTTTGACATATGGACCCAAAATAAAATGTAATTTCTCCATAAATATACAAGTTATTGGCATTGTTGGATTTATCCCGTGATTGCATCATATTCAGGTTGAATATCAATTTATATAAGCCCAATAGAACTGTAATTATCTAGCTGTAGTATTAAGTTCAAGTAATAGTAAGTTCAACATATTAAATATTCTTAGACAGAAGAATTAGAAGGTGAAAAAAAGGTATGCAACATATTGTTAGCATCTGAATTTATATTTTGGAAGGACCATGAATCTCAACAGGGAATATGGTAATATACTGTAAAATGTCTCACTTGGTTTTTCATTTCCAGGAAACAACTAGAGGGGATACTTGATAATCTAAAGGAAAAGCCTGATGTTGGAACATTGTTATTGGTAAGACTCCATGAGTTTCTTTATTATTATTGTTGCTGCTTATTTTGCTTTTTGAAAGGACTGTTGCTGCTGCTTTTTAGTTGCTGGCTTTTACTTACTTGTTTTTAATTTTGGGTCGGGTTTCTCCTTGCATTTTTTCTATGGTTTGTATACTATTTGTTGTAAGGCTATAACATTTTTTGAAGTTCTGATTTGGCTAACATACGTATTTTAAGAAAACACTATATACTTTGTGGAGTGTAATTCCGTAGTCTCATCCCAACTGTTTTAAGATATGCTTGTTACTATCTTGTAAATCAAATGAGTTCAAAGAAATTTTCGTTAAGGATTCTCAGTATCAATCTCTAGTATGGTTTTACTTTGGCACATAAGACTGCCTTTTTTCTCTCCTTTTTTAATGACAGTGGAAGGTTGTGCACATCCACCCCCTAAAATATGCAAAGCTGGAAGCCCAGTGCATTAGGACAACTTTTCGATGCCCTAGAAGTTGCACTTGTCACATGATTTGTCTTTGATGTAAATTATTTTGTAGTGTGTAAGCCTCATGGAACTTTGTATGTGAATTGCCAATGACACTAAGTTTGTTGCTAAGTATCACTTTGTGCTGCGTATTTCTACTATAAGGGATCCCCTCAAAGTGGTTTGTCAGGCACCATCATTAGGTTTTGGGATCAATTTCGAGTAATAAATAGCTGTTTCATCTTAGACTGAAACTTCATAAAATTGGAGTAGCCATGGTAATCTTTTGTGCCATGGAATATCCTCTATTGTAGTTTTGGCAATAGTAGCCAACTATCCATATATGATTTTTCATGATGATGAGCTTCCTTGTCTCAATAATTCTCTGATTTCTGCTTGCCAGTTTCACCTCTTTTGATGCTATATATGTTTTGATAATTGTCTGCAGGCGCTACAACGAACTCTAGAATTTGAGGATGAATTAGCAGAAAAATTTGGAGGAGGCACTAGCAATAGGGAGATTGGGAATGAAATTGAAGAAATTGGCAGGGACAGTAATAGTCAAAATGTATCAGATATACGAAAGAAGTATGAAAAAAAACTTGCTGCTTACCAAGGAAGTGGGACTGAGGTATGTACTTTTTTAAGAGATATATACTTTTTTAACTTCTTTATTGTTAACTCAATATTGCCTCTTTTGGTTTTTGTGCTTACAGGAGAAGGATGGAAGTAAAGATTTATCCGCACCAGGAGCTGGGGTAGATGTTCCTTTTTTTTCTATGATTTTGTTGCACTTCAATTACATATGATAATAATTAATATATCATGCAGTTGCATCACATGTGTGATTCCTGAGCATGTTTGCTGTATTGTGATTTGTTTTGGGCAATGATTGCTTTGCTAATCTCCCAGTCCCAGTTGCTTCAACTGGAATCTGGAACTTGGAATTTGATTATGAATTCCAAGGCCAGTTGCATGGCTCAAAGAATTTGTAGATTGACTTTTACTCTGCCCCACCTATAGAACGACAGAATGAGCCTTCATGCATGGATGCATGTTGTAAGACTTTTATTGTCTTTTTTATTGGATTCTGATTTCGATAATGGTTTTAACTTGAGGATGGTTGTTTATGGACCTAATATTGGTATAAGTAATTGTCCGAGTTCGTTGGTTTTGCAGTTCAACTTCCGTGGAATTATTTCTTCTTGCTTTGAGCCTCATTTGACAATTTATGTTGAACTAGAACAGAAGACACTGATGGAGAACCTGGACAAACTTGTTCAGGTATTACGTGTCTCTTACTATTAAACACATGACTTGTGCGTTGTGCTTGATCCATAAACTGTAATTTCTTTTCTGTAGGAGGAAACATGGGATATAGAGGAGGGCAGTCAGAATAATGTTTTATCCAGTAGCATGCAGGTAAGAAACTGGATGTGCATCTTAAGCTGCTTCATAATTGTCATCATAATTATTGTTATTGGGCTCTTGGAAGGAAGTGTTTTTGCATCTGACACATTCCCTTCATCTCAAATTAGTTCTAGTTGTGCCATTTTAGCCAATCCCAATTGGTTGCTGTCATTTTGCATGTGTAGAATCTCTTCTAGGATTTTTTTAACGTACTTACAAATGAATTTGACTTCAGTTTCTTTGTTGAACTTTATAGTACTTTTTCTATTCTTGTGATATGTTGACTTGTGAATTCTTCTATATTGTGGTGCTAACAAAATGTATTTGGAGATGTTTCCTGTCCATTCTTTTTCCACTTTGTATATTTTTGGTTCACACCAATTTCTGGAGAAAAAAAGTATTTGGTAAATAATGTGTGACATGTAGTCATTTTCTTTTTTGCAACTCATACATGGAATTGTAGTGATGTAAATTTTGATCTACCGTATTTTGCTTAGTTGAAAAGTTGTATTTTAGAATCTCTATAAGATAAATCATATACCACCATATTCTGTAATTGGACTTTCCAAATTGCAAATGGAATATCTAGTTGTTTACTAAAACCATGCCATTTATCAATTGTAATACCTCATTAGCATCTTTAACCCACAATACTCTTGCACTTATGTTTTAGAATTATGCCATTGGATTGAAACTTGGTCATTTCTATTATATCTAGACCTGTTGAAGTCTCAGGCCTGGAATCTTCTCCTGAGCCCAAACTTGCCTGGCTTGGGAATCTGGACATCTTTCTTTCCCCAAGCCTGGCCTGAAGGATTTTTTTGTTTGTTCTAAGTCGAGTGGATCGGGACTTAAGTAATTGTCATTCTGAAGCCTACCCAAAATAATAGTTGGCTTCATCAAGCTGAAGATTGAGGGTGGGCCAAAAGGATATGAACATGTCCAACCCTCATAATTTTCGTGCTGGATGGTTGTGTTCAATGAAATTGGAATGACACTGTGCTTTCTTGTGTTTGTAGTTGTTTCTTATAATCAAGAGGAGCTTAAAGCGCTGCAGTGCCCTGACAAAGAGCCACACATTATTGAATTTGTTTAAGGTGCCTATTTCAAAATTATATTTATACACTTATATATATTTGGACTTCCTTGCAGCATTCCCTCACTATCTTGATCTTTTATTAATTAGACTAGCTTAAAAGACCTGACCGTCTTTTTTTCGACACAGTGCATATCAGTGACACAGCAAGTATCGTTGGAGTAGAGAATTAAACACCAATCACATAGATTAAGTGTTTACTTCCATCATAATTTTTCAGCTAATGGTCCTAATGGTGACAGTAACAGCATTATAACAGTAATTTTGTTGTAGTTATCTCTGTTTTGGATGTAGTTGCTATTAAGAAAAGTCAATTTCAATTAAGTGATAAATATAATGTTATGTAATGTGCTCAACTGACCTTGAAGCTGATATGTTGATCTCAGTTCTACAGGTATATAAAACTAAGTTCTGAATTTTATTCTTTCCTCTTTTTCTGTTATTAGGTATTTGAAAGAATTCTCAAAGCATATGTTGCAAAGCTTAAGGCAAGACTACCGAAGGGTGGTGTGGGGCTTGTTGCAGCTGCTACAGGCATGGATGGACAAATAAAGGTATCAACATGCCTTTTATTTCTTTTTCTTAAAAAATTGTCTCACATTTATGCTGACGTTCAATTATGTCCTGATCAGTTGACAATTTTGAGCAGATGTCTGATAGAGATGAAAAAGTGATTTGCTATATTGTCAATTCAGCTGAGTACTGCAGAAAAACGGTCAGTTGGTTTCTCTGTTAATGACATTTTCCTTTAATTATTTAATACTTCCTCTATTTGTTCTTATGTTGGGCTATTGCTGTGAAGTTGTTGGAAGTAGTTTTAAAGCAATCATATGTGACATGCGTGCCATGTTAGAACATCTGGAAGGAATATAGTCTCAATAATTTCTTATCTAAGTTTTATTGCGCCTTTGTTTTCTCATGAGTTTTTAGGAATGGCTGAATTACACAGAAGTTCAAGGTTTCCATATGTGATCTTTGCATCTGAATTAATCACCAGTTTAGTAGAACTACAGGAAAGATCAGTTTCACTCAAAAGTACCGTTTTTGTTATATATGCAAGGGGTGTGATCCTTGGAATTAGATTTTGTGTCTACTCATTCCTCTTTATCTAAATGGAGGAGGACTTCTACTTATTGGTGATTAGGGCATCGGCATTTAGTAAGGCACTGCGAACATTAACATTAAGTTAGCTATACAATTTTGGATGAACATCCCTGCTACTGTTAATACAGTTCCATGAAAAAATTGTAACGCAGTTCATGTTTGACAGTCAGGTGAATTGGCTGAAAGTGTATCAAAAATAATTGATCCTCAATTAGCAACTGGGGTGGATATGTCAGCAGTTGAGGTACTACAATTTTGTCAATAAATTATGCCTGTCAATCTTTTGTTTATATCTTCATAATTCATGCATTTGTACAGGAGGAATTTTCAGGGCTTATAACAGAAGCACTAATGACACTAGTGCATGGCCTGGAAACTAAATTCGATGCTGAAATGGCTACAATGACACGTGTTCCATGGGGTACACTTGAAAGTGTCGGTGACCAATCAGAGTAAGACACTGTTTTGGTTAAGATTCTAGTCATGGATACTGGGCCTGATGAATATACCACTAAGCAATTGTAACCAATAACCATCTTTTTGCAGGTATGTGAATGGCATAAATATGATCCTTACAAG
>CATIWO010045681.1:5000-26998 GCA_949673435.1 Macaranga tanarius
TTTTTGTTTACCTCCCTCTCTCTCTCTCTCTCCACTTTCTCCTCCACTTCCTCCACCTTCTCCCCGTTCTTTTTATTTTTTTTTACAGACAATACTGAGACGCCGCCTCAGCGATGAGGCGACCACCTCAGTATACTAAGGCACCGCCTCAGTGTGATGAGGCGAAACCCATCAGAAGACTTTAATGGGCTGTGAGCTTGTCAAATGGGCTGGAATATCAGGCTTTACACTGTTTGGCTCATTTTTGGGACTTTCATTATTGGGCTTTCATTTTCAGGCCAGGCCAAACTATGTGTCAACAATAGGAATAATAGCATTTTTAATCTTATAAGTTATAATGTTTTTCAAATTAAGTTCTATAAAAAAATTCCTTTATAATCGAATTTTATAAGTCTTAAAAAAAAATTTCGTTAGTTATATCCATTATTCAAAACAAATTTTCTATTAGTCAATTTTTAAAATCAAATTCTTTTTTTACATTTCAATCTTAAACTTTAAAAAATGTTAATTTTATATTTTAAATAAATACATTTTTATTTTTTATTTATGACTTATTTTATTATTGAACTTCCATAATAACTATATAACTCACTAAAATAATATCAAAAAATTAAAAATTAAAAATAATATCTTTTAAATTATTAGTTTTATTAACAATGATATATAAAAATAATTAAATTTTTATCATTATTTTAAATATATAATTTTAATTAATATATCATAAATGAATAAATATTTTTTTTGTATTGATAAAACTCAATTAATTTTGTCAATATTATAATTTGTGTTAGATTTTAAATAATTTTAAATTCAATTGAATTTAAAATACAAAATTTTTAAAAAATATTTATTTAAATCAGGCTATTTTACAACAAATGTTTGAGCAATTATATGAGTGAACATAGTTTTTTAATTAATAATTTATTTTTTAGTACAATCAGTTTTCTATTTTATCTTAAATTAATTATGTTTTATAATAACAAATAAAATTATTAATTACACACATATGCTCACTTATTTTGATTGTTTAAATATTTATTGTAAAATAGGTTAATTTAAAGAAATATGGGTATTTTTTAAAAAAACATTTCTAATTAAAATATAATTGAGTCCAACAATTATTTGAAATCTAATACAAATTATAATGTTTACAAAACTAATTGAACTTACCCAAATATATAAAAAAAAATATTTATTCATATATGATATATTAATTAAATTTTTATATTTTAAAAATAATTAAAAATACTTAATGAATTTTATTTGTTATTATTAATACAACTAATCATTTAATAAAAAAAATATTACTTTTAATTTTTAATTTACATGCACTATTTACCCTTAGCCCTAAGATAGTTTGAAAAATGTTTCAAACGTCACTTTCTAGCCAAAATTTATGGCTTTATTCTAGTCTCTTAGCACAGTTTTGAGATTTAAAAAAAAAAAAATAAAGTCTAATTTGAACACGATTTATTTAATTAATTATTTTAAAATTTTTAAAATTCTATAAATTTTAAAAAATCTTTCTGTTAGTTCTATCCATTAGTTAAACTAATTTTTTGTTAGTTAACTCTTAAAATTAAACTTTTTTTAATATTTCATTCCCAAAACTTTTTAAAATGTTATTTTTTTTATTTTTTAAATAGATATTTTTATTTTTTATTTATAACTTATTTAATTTTTCAAAGTGTTGCGACACAAATTGGTTTAAAATGATACACACTTTAAAGTAAAGTATCAACGTCGGGATCATACATCTCTATCCCTAGTGGAATCCCCACTTTTAACGTCAACACATCAATTCGGCACCAATTTATTTGCCATCATTTGCCGTCCTTCTTCTTTGTTACAGGAAAATGAAAAAATAGTAAGGAGAATACTAGAAGAGTGCCTAGGGATGACAAAGTAATACTTATAACCCTATAACCCAATTAGGAGAAAAATGGAGCCACCACTTGGTATCACCTAAAAAATTATCCGGTTAGGAACTAGGTAAACTCGATCCCTCACTTAGAACTAAATTCGCCTATCGATAATATATTTTGGGTTCAAATGTGATGTCAGTAGGAGCAAACTCATATAACATGAGTCATTTCCATACAGCCCGGATGCAAAATATTATCGGCTTTACCATGTTGATACGAAGCTTATTTGGAATGTGTACCAGAATGAACTAACCATTACATACAAATGAAATAATAATACAAACATAAGCACTTAATATGCATAATCATGGCAATATATGATGTGCATGACAGGGACTTATAATATGGCATAATACAAGCAATATTATATGAATGACATATGGCATAATAAATGACATAACATTGTAAGGTTTTATAAATTATAATATAATAATGATCATGGCGTCATATATATGCGTCTTCTAACAAGCATAACATAATGAAAGCATATGATATGGTAAAACACAACATGGTATTATTCAGCATATCATATATATGCATGAACATGCCATATTTAAAATGAATATATCATGACAATAATACAAAATAATGTATAATGCAATTCAGGGTGCGTGTAAAAAAAATATAAAATTTAGGATACATGCAAGTGATGCAAGCTAGGGTGCATGTAAAATGATCCTAAATGACCTAAAAATAAAGCACACACATGGTAGTCATATGCATCAAGCACATAAAATGAAAATAAGAGTGCAATTATGCAAGAATCAAGCATTAACTAAACAAAAATACATAGGTTAGTACCACAGAAGTATACACCATTTAATTAATATTATAACATGTATCAAACTTTTGACCATCAGCCTAAAGCCATTGAGATGCTTTACATTGAAGATCAGTTTGTAATTACAACCAATAACACATGAAAAATCAAATTTAAAGATCAAAATCAAAGAGTTTTAAGTGAAAACTAAAGAAAAATGACTCAAATCCAATCATCCTAGGCATTTAGGGGTATTGTTCTTTCAAACAAACTACTTCCCTTATGGTTTTAGTGGCCTCTAAACCTATCCTTAAACTCATTTTGGATTAAAAACATCAAAATCAAAGACTTTTAGCCCGAATAGCTAGTTAAGATGCTGAATAAAGGAGGAAAGCTCAATTAAACTTTTGCAGTTGTCAAGATGAATAGTCTTAATATTTTTGGCATTTGACATATCTGAAATTCTGGTTAAGAATTCACTGTCGCTAAGGTTAATTTCCCTTAAATTTATAACATCCTAAAACAAAACATAATCATTAAAATATCATAACAAATGTCGAAAGTTAAATAGTAAAATGGCAAACACTCCATTCATAATGCAAAAATTTATGGATTCAATCCTATACTATAGTTGCAATAAAATTTCACACACACATGCATATATGTGTGGAAATTTGTATTTGCAAATTAATTTTTATAGTTTTGGCAATACTATATTACCACATCTACATTTTTTATGATCATTTAGACATATATGAAGATGAAGGTAAACTAGAGTATGTTGAGAAAATGCAACTTTCTAGAGATAAAGATAAGTCAAAAGAAGAAGATTATTTAGGAAATATGAAGAATATTATGATGCAGATAATGAATTAAAAAAGAAGTAATTTTGGTATCCTTATTCAATATCTATAATAAGATAGGTATGATGCATCAACCCATTCATCGATCCATTGAAGATGAATTTGTTTTAGTTTTATATATTATTTTGGATAAGTTTTTTATAATTTATTTTAAATAAAATTGTAATTAATTTAATCTTTGCTTTAATATATTTAGTTTGGAACAATAACAAAATTGCTTAGTTGAATACAAAGCTAATCCTCTCTATGGTACTTTTCCTAGTTCGTCTGATAATAAAATTGACAACTTCATATCAATTATATATATATATATATATGTAAATCTATGTTTCTGATGATCATTTAGGTATATCTAAAAATGAAGGTAAACCAGAGTATGCCGAGAAAATGCAACTTTCTAGAGATGAAGAAGAGTCAAGAAAAAAAGATTATGAAGAAGATTATAATGTAGATGATGAATTAAAGGAGAAGTGCTTTTAGTATCCTTATTCAAGATCTGTAATAAGATGGGTATGATGCATTAACCTATTCATCGGTCCATTGAAAATAAATTTATTTTAGTTTTACATATTATTTTCGATACTTTTTTCTATAATTTATTTTAAATGAAACTGTAATTAGTTTAATCTTGACTTTATATATTTAGTTTAGAGCAATAACAAAATTGCCTAATTGAACACAAAGCTAATCCTCTCTATGATACTTTTCCTAGTTCATTTAATAACAAAATTGATAACTTCATATCAATTATGTGTGTGTATATATTCATTCTCTAATTCTATAATTTAAGTTATCACATTTATTTCTCATATTAGTTAGCAAAAACAAAATAATTAAGTATTCACCACCTCACATCAAGTCTAAATTTTATAGGTTTATTGCACATCCATTTTTAGATGTAGCTTTTGATATATCTTAATTAATTGTAGAGTCAAAAAATTGCCATCTTTATACTAATTCTTAGATATATGATAATGAAACATGGTCTCATTCCTAGAACTTTAGAAAAATTTTCATCCATATTACAAAAGATGAGCACAGTGTACTTTTACAAGACAATTACAAAATAAGAACAATTTTAAGGAATATAGTTATGAAGTTGTTGTACATACATTTGAAATTGATGTCCATAAACATTATTCGAGCTTGTTACTTCATTGGTATGTCATGTTGATGGGCTAGCTTAACTAATTTGAACCCCTGCATTTGCATTGACAAAAGAGCTAATGCTCGTGCCATCTCCTCCTTAGTTAAATTGACTAATATGAACCGACACATTTCTATTGATAAAAGACCAAACACTTAGCCCACCTCATCCTCCACCTCCATGACTACCTCTACCATTATTCCATCCACCGCCATTTTCTCCACCTCCACGATCACTTTGACCATTATTGCGGTCACCCCTATTTTCTTCACATTTTTGTCTTAAATGATTGACACGTGGCCTGCCATAGGTGTTTATGACAATAAGATTCAGAATTGCTGCACCATCATTACTTCTATTATTATTGGTGCCAACTTCCATTTTTATGTCTTCAATTATATTTCCAGTCCAATTCAGTAACTCATTATTCATCGATTCTAAATGTTGCTTCATTAACTCCTTTTTTTGTACAATTCATAACCAAATCAGCACACTTATTGAATACATTATGTAGTTACATGTATTTCTTATACTCCTCTATCATGTTTAGATAACCTCTATATTGAATATTTGTATAATTAATTGCTAATCTACCTTTGTTTTAACTTTAATAAGTAATTTAAATCACTAATGTATGTGTTTAAAGCGTGACTATTAAGTAAGTTTAAATTCATTGATAATGCAAGCATTAAAGATTAAATTAAATCTCAATTGAAGCCTTAAAGGTTCTCACAAATGTCCTTAAAAGTCATATGAATGATCATAACTCAAGAGAGGTCAATTGGAGCAAAAAATATAAAGCTTTCTAAGGGCCAGACACCACTCACAATCTTGAGGATGCTCCTCGCAATCCTGAGGAGCACCTGAGCAAAACCTTTTCTCCTCAAAAAAAGCCTGAGCCCTTCATAATCTCTCCTCATAATCATAACATGGCTGGTTACGACTTTGAGGAGATAATCACAATCTTGAGGAGCCATCCAATGGTTAAATTAATAAGCAATAGTCACATTTTCAAATGTCATGATCATGAGGGTGCCACTTATAATCCTAAACAGACAAAATCCTATAAAAAACTGAAATAATATTAAATGAAAATAAAAGTGATTTTGGATGATTTTGAGGGTTCCTAAACTATTTTTTGAGCTCCAACTATAAACACTTGCTTTAAAACTTTATTTAAACAGTTTAGTTGGCTGTTGAAAGCATTCACTCTTAGTATACATTAAAGCTTTCTTTGAAATTCTCTTAAATTCTTAAATTATACTCTAACTTTTGAGGGTTGGGTGTGTGATTATAATTATGAACTCTTTTCTTCTTATTGCTTGTGTTAAGATTAAGGAAAGTAAGGTTTAATTCTAGTGTTGATTTAAGTTTATAGCCACTAATACACTTGGAGATTGGATTTGGTTTGAGTTTAGACAAGAAAAACTCAATTATTGTAAAGGTTTAAGTTAAGCCTTAAAAAACTCTTTAGTTGTAAATTGTAATCAATCTAAGTTAATAGATTATTGTAGAAGTTGAAAAATTCCAAGTTGGGGTAAGTTAGGTAGAGACGTAGGATTAATTGATAATGTGAACTCTTTAAATCCTTGTGTTTTTATGGTTGTATTTTGATTTAATTTTAATTACCTTTATTTCTTAAATCTTATTCCTTTAAACTTTTAAATTTCCTTTTAATTCCTTTTAAATCCAAATTAGCCCTATTCACCCCCTTCTAGGGCCTTTTCACTATAATAAAGAAGATCTTGGAGTAGGGGCGATTTGCATCTTTTCTCCATCTCTGGGGCACAACTACTAGAATTTAATGAATTAATGACGAAAATTTTCCATCACTAATGAATAAAATACCTCGCTAATAATTATTAACGATGGATTACCGACAGATTAGTGTCTGTAGGTAAAACACGCGTCGCTAATAATTACCGACGGATTTTAACATTTCGTTGGTAAATTAGTGATGAAAATTTCCGTCGCTAATGCAGATTTTCCGTCGGTAAATTAGTTCAGTCGTCTAATTTATTAGTCAAACGGATTTTATTATTTACCAACGGATTTTTTAGCGATGGAAACATTTCCATCGGTAATTTCTGTCATTAAATTAGCGACATATTTCTTTTTCCATCGCTAATTTTAATATTTATTTTTAATTTTTTTCTTTATTCACCTCTAATTATTAAATTTTAATGCCCTTAAAAAAATCACAAATCTATAAGGCAGTGGGCATTTTTAAACAGAGATTAACCAAACCCAAAAAAAAATCTTTCTTCCTAAATCACTTTAATCAATACCAACTATTGAAAACAAAATCCACATTGCAAAGAAAGAAAAAAATACATAAATAAACAGAAGAATAGAAGAGAAAAAAATATAACAATAATCTTTTACAAAGAAAATCAAATATAATTATAGCATCAATATTTTCATCAACACAAAGACCAATAACCAGTGACAAAAATCCAATGTGACAGAAAAGAAATTAGTTGGATCATCTATATATTTTCCTAACTTTCCACACATAGCCTCATTGTCAGCATTAAGAGCACCAACCAATATGGGTACAACTTTCACCTGATGCCTGCGTGATTAATACCAAAAGTCAGCCATAACCAAATAAATAGATAAATAGCACTAGTCAGTAGAACATACCCCTTAAAGACTTTAGCAAGATATGGCAAGTACATTTCCACGCTATGTTCAGCTTCATCGACATGAAGATCCATCAACTCAAAATTTTCTGTAGCTTTGAGTTCCTCAATAACTGAAAGATGGAAAAATGAAATGCATTCACTCAGTCGCATAAAACAAGTACTGAAAAGGCTAACCACAAATGACCAAAATAGTTCCAAATTTTTTTTCATATAGAGTGAGTTAAATTAAGAATTTTGATCTTTTTTGAAATTTTTTTCAACAAATGATCCCCTTGTAGCTCTCATTGCATGTTTAAGAAGAAAACAGGCAATAAGCTTGTGCATTATTGCCTTAAAGCAACAAGCTTCCATAGAATAAGGAAAAAATATTTACTTGATGCATTATTAGATGCTTATGCTGTATGAAGATATCTAAATTCATATAAAGAAAAAAATATAAACTATGCATATGCATGCTAAATCTCTTACTGCTCCGCATATGCAATTAGAGTCTCCTTGCAACTTGGCAAAGTCTTCACCATTTCTTCCTCTGGCTTAAAGAAGTTCTCTAACTTCATATTCACTGAGACCATCCACATAATGCAGGTATATTCAAAATAAGGGAAAAAAATCTTCATAAACAACCCTAAATAAAAATAAATTTAGCTCACAATGATCATAAAAATTCAGTGTGAAATTTGGACTTCTTACAAGAACATATATAATTACAAGCATAAACAGAACTTACATTCTTGCCAACACTAACGGTGGGGATATTTGCCAGAACACCTAGATGACAAGCCAACCCAAAACCTACATCAAAATTAAGCAAATAATTTACAGATATTGCATTGCAATCTATAGTTAACGTGCTCAACATGAAACAAAATTCCATGAATAAATAACACTTGCCTCAAGGATGAAGCTTTCTATTGCTATCAGCCATTATCACCTATCAGCAAAGAGCTTGAGACAGTGCAAAATAATAGTCCAATATAGTAAAACCAAGGAGCATCAGATGATGAAAAACAGTAACATAATGGATAATCAGAGTCAATCACTTGTGGGTAGTAAGGATTTTTAATGTTTCTCATCTTTTCAATAAGAGGTAAAAGAATTGGAACCTGAAAAAGAAGGAGCACATTATATAGAGTGAAAGGTAAGGAAATTAAAAGAGAAGAAAATTAAGAAATGACAGAACCTCTCTGAAAGCAAGAAAGCCAGCGATGTAAGGAACACGAAGGCGAACAAGAGAGTAATCTTTGTAAACAACTTGAAGAGTTTAGAGATCCAAAACAACAAGTGATCCACAAGCAACAGATGGGTCTTCTTTTTAATAAAATAAATTTTATTATGATTCACATTTTCAAGTTTATGTTATTGAAGAGCTAAAAAGGATGGATTGCTAAACAATATTTTAATCTTTTTAACAGTTTAAACCACCAAACCAAACAACATAATTTACAAAATAATCTAAAAAAATTAGAATTGACTAAAAAACACCAATATGCTAACTACATTCAACTAATAAATGAAAAGACTATTTATTTAAAAAAAAACCCTAAACTTAAGCATGGAAATAAAAAGTAGAGTAGTTTATATAAATAAAGAGGTATAAATTATGAAGTTGAATAAATTGTGACTCATAGAACTGTAATATATATATCTACAATCCAAATGGTATATATTACAGAATAAGATTAAAGAAAATATTAGGATTATATGATCCTTATACACAGGACTAAAGTTGATTGAGTTGTTGACTCTAGAAATCAGCTGCTAATGGAGCATTTGTTGCATCTTAGAACGATGAAGAGCCCAACAATGCATAAACTTAGCTACTTTAAGTTTTAGATGTTACACAAATTCTCAAAAATAGAAATAGAGATACAAGAAACTTAAGCTCATGTTTTAGATGTTACACAAAAATTCACATAAATAAATATAGAGATACAAGAAACTCAAGCTCAATCATCTCTATTAAAAACCTAGAAAATAGAAATAATGTAGAAAAAATGCTGAAAAAGTACAACTCTTTCAAGGTTCATAGATTGAAGTAAAAAAAGTAGAATAATTTATAACGAAAATAAGTTGCAACAACAAAAAAAAGAAAAAAATGAACAAATTTGGAATAACAGACCCAAAAACCTAGAAATCACAATTACCTCCAATTGAGGTGGCTGCCAGCGTTGAAACTCAGTGGGGATGGAGGGGAAATGATGGCCTGAAGTCGGAGAACATAACTGCAGTGGTGGAGGAGGCAAACGACGGCAGCAGCGACAGACACTTCTCTTCCTTCCTAGACAGCTTGAACGGAGGAAGGAGAAGGAGGGGGCGGCTGCTGCTGGCCGGAGGTTGGTGATGAGGAGGAGGAGTTACGGCGGCAGTGAGGTGGTCACGACAAAAGGGAATGATAGTGGCAATAGGCATCGACGGTAGGAGGAAAGAAGAAAGAAAAGAAAAAGAAAATGGAAAGAAGAAGAAAAGAATATTAGGTTTTTATTTGTTTTTTTTAATTATAATGTTAACAAATAACAACGGCTCTCAATTCGTCGCTATTTAGCGACGGATAAATGCCGTCGCTAAATATTCGCCATAACTTAATAATTTTTTATACACTTTTAATGACAGATTAACGATGGATTTAGTGATAGATTAACAACGGATACCAAACTCCGTCACTAATCCATCTCTAATTCCATTGCTAATTCAGGTGCCAATTTTTGGCACAAAATTTTTGGTGAATTTACCGATAGAAATTTTTATTCGTCACTAATCCGTCAGAAATTAGCAATGGATTACTATCCGTCACTAATTTTCGTCGGTAAATTAGTGTATTCTAGTAGTGTACCTTTTTGTTTATATGTTATATATCGTTCACGGACATTACTTCAAAGATGTGGCAACACATAATCCCAATTGATTTGAATTTCTTACAATTATAGCTTAAGTAATTTCCTCATTCCCTATACTTAACTATATACTTGAATTCTTTTTTATACCAATCATTTAGTAATGATCTTTCAAGGATAATGTGCTTTTTAGCGCTACTCTAAAATGGTTGTGATTGGTCTGGCCCCAGAATATGGTAGTACCATTTTCTTTTTATTTGCTCTTACACCTCAAGATACATTGCATTGGTGAAAGCCCTCTGGAACACCTTCTCCTATGTAAATTCTAAAATACATAAAATTTTCTTTTATTTGTTGTCATAATCAATATCGAACTCCTTTTGAATTTTATCACTTAAAGCAATCTCATATTGCTCTACAAACTACTTTAGTGTACTCATTGAGTGAATATATCCATCAAAGTATGCATGTATACTTTCACTCCTCTGGGTTGACACTATTCTAGCCCAAAATAGGTTGTTGAGGTAAAACCGGTACCCATGCCTCTTAGAATACAATTTACCCAGCTATTTATATTCATCTCCATTCCATATTCTATTAAGAAATTGCTCTAATTTTTCTCAGACATATCAATTGTGATGCTGTCATATATTAAACTTTCTAAATTCAAAGGAAGCTTTATCAAATTTCCTTGCATGCTTGAATTTTTTAGGTACCTTGCATAATTTATGCCATAGGCAATACTAGTGCATAATGTCAGGCATCAGATCTTTGATAGCTCATTTTATGCTGTCATATTGATTAGTAATGATGGTAGTTGGATGTATGTTACCCATTGCAGCTAGCTATGTTGAGAAAAGCCATTTGAATGAACCAACATCTTTATAAACAAATAAAGCACAACTTAAAAGAATGGATTGCCCATGATGGTTCACCCCCGACAAAAGTAGTAAATGGCATCTTATACCAGATAACAAGATATGTGGTGCCAAATGTAATAACATAATTAAATTCCTCATATGTAGATTTATAATATTGATAAATTCATAACACATTCCTCAGTCTACCCTTATTATCAACATTTATGAAATGGAAGAGTTTCCTCTCTTATCATTGCATCTTGATAAACATCTGATGAATTACCTCAGCATTGCCCTCACCTAGCCTCAATCTCTTTTGACTCTTTATGAAATTCCTACAGTCCTTTGCAATGCACACTAAATTTTATGGGCCACCACATTATACTTATAACATTCTAATAATTTTGCAAGGCTCAAGGTCTATAATATCATGTGCTACAATAATTTCCTTCATACTAGGTTTTAATTTTATGTGAGCAGGCATTCTATTCTATTCATATCAGGATTCAACTCATGGTTGTATTCTTTTTTTTATTGAACTAATAACCTAAACCCTATCTCTCCTCACAACATTTAAATGTGCAGGGTAGCTTGACCTTTTGGTTTTGCTTTTGGCATCTAATTTTTTACTTTATCATAACTGATTATTTGATACTTTTTAGCACCATTATTGCCCTTCTAAATGGTTCTCTTTACTACTGAGAATTTTTAACTTAGTATGCTTTTGATATAATTCAAATAGTTTATCTAAACTTGCATAAAACATGCATGGTTCAGAACCTTTTTTGACATTTAGCTTATTTGAAGGATTATTCAAATGTTAAACATCAGTAATTGAACTTTCTTCAATGCCATTCGCATCACTTTCAACACCTTTTATCCCACTTAAAGAATCAGTTGTATTCAGTGAATCTTTAAATTTAATAATGCCAAAATATCTATTGCATGACTGGTTCTCTCGTTTCTATATTATCATCTACCATTTCTTATCCAGCTAATGAAAAATAGTTGAGATTTGATACTGAGTACAAAAATAGACAAGTGAATTGTGAAAACTCTAACTGCACACCAAGTTAATAGCTTCAACACACTTACCTTCACTGGAGTATATATTAAATTCACCATTATGAATTAGAAGTAATAATTCCAAAATTCTCTATCTATTTTGTTGATGGGAACTAAAAAGACTATAAATTGAGAAAATTTCGGAGTTTAAATTTACTAGGTTTTAACTACATAATGCATGGAGAATGGGATATAGTTAATTATTTAATATTCCACTACTTGCTTGACTTTGGTTTTAGTTCATTACTTATGAGTAGGTCAATTTCTTTTCCCTCCAAAACTGTTATACTGTCCAAATCTCCCATTATATTACAGAAGGTCATATTAGTATTTTTACTTTTTCTAGCCAAAATAATTTGGATTGATTCTATCCGTGTAGTAGTAGCCTATTATAAATTTAACAATATATTAAGGATAAATATGTTTTTTTATGTTATTTAATTCTTTTTTTATTGAAAGGAAAAATTGTTGACAGAAATTAAAATTAAAATTAAAATTAAAGAGAATTTCATTTATTTTTTAAAAAAGAAACAACTAATAGTCATGGTCATACTTTAGAATGTAATAATAATTATCCCTTAAAAATATTGTTACCCTTTAAGTATAATAATAAGTTTATTTAATAATTTATAAAACAATTAAAATGAAGAACTAAAATTATATATACTATCCATTCAAATGTATTCCAATTTAGTTTGGAAGTAAGTAGTAATCAATATCGGCCAAAAGCTCTATTTTACCCATGAACTTTGCCCTTTTGGCTCATGACACCCCTCAACTATCATTTTAACCACTAGCATATCTAAACTTTTATTTTTGACCTATTTCACCCCTGGTTCAGCAAGTGTGTCATACGCTCTATGATATGGACATTAGCTGATGAGTGGACTAATTAGAACAAGCCAACTAATTAATGACCAAAAAGAAATAAATATAAAAGTAAAAGACCAAAAAGAAATTTTGCATCAAAAATTAGGAAACAAAGAGAAGCTTTTGCCATTTCTCTGCCCCAAGCTAACCAAATAGTGAAAATGAAGTGTCCTCTTTCTTTGCCCTAAGCTAACCAAAACCCATATCTGCTTGTCTACATCTACGGTACTCTCTACACAAACCCTCTTTCGCTTTTTTCAATTTTTCAATAGCTCAGTTGTTTTCAGGATCATTTTCCTTCCTTTTCCCTTAGTGAATTGATTATGGCTCTAAGAGCTCGAAAATATAACCCCACAGCTGATTTAGAACACCTCTTCCCAGCCGAGCCCACAGCTGATCCAGAACATCTCTTCCTAGCAGAGCCCACATCTGATATAGAACATCTCTTACGAGTGAAGCGCCATGGCCAAAAGTGGCAGATGGCTTTTGCAGCTATATCTGTCATAAGGCTTCTTATTTCCTTGTCCAAAAAAGTTATTGATAAGCAAGCCAAGCTCTTGCGTTCCCTTTCCTATGTTGCCATTGAGATCAATGAAGATACCCCACGAGCAGAACCTCTCTCCATCTACGGTACTCTCTTCTTTCTCTTATTCTTCGCTGTTTGTGATTCAATTCTTCTTCTTGCATTTCCACCGAGAATAAAACTAGTTCATCAAGACTTTTCTCTGTAATTTGGGCTTACTAGAGGTTTCTCTTTTGTCTTTATTGCAGAGGCTATATTGATTAAGCTTAAACTGGGTTCTCGGCGTGTGCTATGCTTTTGCAACAACAACTACTTCATTGAGTTCTCAAATGGGACAAGAAGAGTATTTGGTCGCAAAAGAAGAGCTGATGCATTTGCATTGTAGGTTTGAAGAGCTTTGGCTAACACAAATGAGCTTTGGGAATTTATTTTCGCAGAGATGAAAAGGAAGCTAGAGTTCTAACAAAGTAGGAATTACATGGTGCACTTCTTTTCATCTTTTTTCATTCTGTTGGTCTTTAGTTTTAGTGGTTTAGGTTCTTCATCTGTTGGTCTTTGGTTGAAGATGGTGAAAAATAGTGATTTTTGTGATGGCAGAGATGGTTATGGTGGTGATAATTAATTGTTGCTGTAATGGGTATTGTTGTTTTTGACAAATTGGTCGATTTGCTTTTAGAATGGTGAATTTGAAGATGAAAATTAAAAATAGAGGTTGAAGATGGTATAATTAGTATAAAAGTCTCAAACTTTATTTATTTTAGTCCCTCATTTTTTGTACACTTCAGTTTATAATTTTTTTTTAGGATTACATATCAGCTTATTTTGTTTATTTCACGCACGTTTGGGAGACTAAAAATACGTGCAAATCCACCCTGACAATGGATGAGTTAGATAGAATGAAATAGTATATCTTAGAGGTGAAATATGTCAAAAATAAAAGTTCAGATGTGCTAGTGGTTAAAATGATAGTTGAGGGGTGTCATGGGCCAAAAGAGTAAAGTTCAGGGGTGAAATAGAGCTTTTAGCCGGTCAATATCCCACCTCATTGAGAGACCATAACTAGAGATTATGGGTTCAAACCTCACTTACGTAGGAATTTATAAGTAAAATTGTAATTTATAAGAGAATTTGTAGAGTCTAATTTGTACAATTTATGTAAGCTTCATTGGCCAATCTCTTTTTGAAAAAAAAAAAACCAATATGGTTGTAGCTTGTAGGACCAATAATTTATTGCCTCATAACACTTTTTGTTTAACACAAAGTACACGACCTCGGAATTGGGTACCATACATGATCGTCTCTTTGTCTCCACTTGTCTTTTTTTTTTTTTTGAACAGAAATGCTGTCTCCACTTGTCTTTTTAGTCCCTCAAAAAATAATTTATGTCAAAAATCTACGCCACTCTACTCTACACTTTAAACAAATCTAAGTTCCCAGACTATTTCACATCTTCTTCTTTATCATCATTATTGTCTCTACCTTCTCGCTAATCTCGCCAAGATTTACTCGATGATCTTTGTGTAATTATATTACAGCAATGACGATTTCCGGATCACTGATACCATTCGCCACACTTTCTCCATCTTCTTCTTCCTCTTTTCAAAACAGAATGGCAATGGTTTCTGCTGCAACTAATCTGTTCATCTGTAGTCCTGGTTTTTATCGTTTCAAGAACTATGACAGAATCCTGTTCAGAAAAAACAGTAGCAGTCTCTCTTCAATTGGTGGGTTCCGAGTTTATTTCGAATCCAGGGTAATTAATTGGTTCTCTTTCATTTGAAATCATGTCTCAAGTTCAAGTAAAATTGAGTTCTTTTCTTTTTTTACTAAATATATATGCTTTTGATTTGGTGTTGTAGGCAGAGGAAAAAGAAGAAAGGAAAGTGAAAAGGTTTTCACCTTATTTGGAGAAGACATTGCTTAGTAGAAATGGTGTGTTGGCATCTGATGAGTGGAAAGCAGTTCCTGATATTTGGAGAACCTCAGCTGAGAAATATGGTGATAGGGTTGCATTGCTTGATCCATATCATGACCCACCTACCAATTTCACTTATAATCAGGTTTCTTCTTATTTGTTATTATATGTTTCTTATATTGTCTTCTATTTTCCTGTTGGAATATGAACTATGTATCAAAATTCTCAAATAGATGACATGGCATTTTCTCTCCTTTTTTTCTCTTTTGCTTTTTAATATTAATTAAACATTTGTGCATGAAAATTTGGATTTTTAATTTTTCTTTTGGATCTTATAGTTTTATATGCCACTTTGAATGCAGATATAACATAACATATCTATATATATATCAAAAAATACAGTACTTCATTTCAACTAATGTGACTTTGGTTCATGAATTTAGGCTTGGCCATAATTAACTGTATATATAATTGACACAAGTAAAAAGTATGGTATAAATGAAAATTGGATGAAAGGTTTGGATTTTCATAGTTGCTAACCCTAATTCTAAGTACTAAGAGCTAATTATCCAGTTTAGAGTTAGAGACAAGCAAACTGTTTATTATACTATCATCTTAGAATTAAACACAAAACGTTTAATAAAAGGAAATGTTTTTTTTTTAAAAATTTTTTGTAACAGAGTATTCCATTTTGAATATTGTTGTTTCTTCTTAAGAGAAGACATGCAACTTATCTTAATGGCATAACATCATAATAGTGACTGATATCATTACTTACAAAATTGTGCACAAGTAGTTAACTAGATAGAAATATGCACTGTTAATATAGTTGGCTTTTCATTTTAGCAATTAACACTGATTTTGAAGAGAAAGAAAGTTGGTGAATAAGAAATTTAAAAATGCAAAGATCAGTTGTCGAATGAACATATGCAACCAAACCTATAATTCTAATGTATCTATGTCCTCACCTTCCCTACTTTTGGTGTATGGTCTTAGTTAACTAATTAGGATTGAAGTCTCTTTTGATTGAAATTAATGACTTATTGGAGATACTACATATTAAGATGTGATGTGTGGCAAGTGGAATCTCAAATAACCCTTACAGACAAAGCATGGTTTTATTTTTCAAGACTAGATAATTAATAGTTACAACTAGAAAAAAGTTCCTTTTGAGCCAAGATAGACTGTTTTGGGTATGTTTTGATTTCTAACAAAACCTAGATTATTTATTTTTTTTGAACTAAAAACATAGATTAGTTTGTAGACGAATTCTATGAGGTTTCTGCCTTAGTGCTAATTTGAGTTACATAAAAATTGGTTCTTCCAAGGAGAAGAGAGAATAAATATATAGGAGAAAGTAAGTTGACAGGAGAAATTTGTTAGAGAGTTCCAAGGAGAGAATAGTAGCTCTTGAAGGTTGAAGAGTTGGAAGTTCAGCAGAGAGAATGAGAATATTTATAATGATCTCTGAAGCCAAGGAAGATTAGTTTTTCTTTTCTTTTTTATTTTAGGAAAAATCCATGTAGACATAGTGTCCATATTTACAATGAAATTTATAATGACATCTCTATGGGGATGTCAAGACGGAAGCTTTGAAAGGGAATTACCTGATCAAGACTCACACTTAGATTGTAATTATTTTCATTATTATGTTTGAAGATATAGCTCTAAACCAGATAGAATGGAGGAAAGTGATTCATTTGATCTGGGATTAAGCCTTACTTGATTGAAGTTATTATTCCTGTGATACTGTTGTTGGAAGTCACTGTTGCTGTGGAAAAAGGGAATTGCTGTAATACATTGCCAAAAGAATGGCTGAATCCAGGAACAGAAACTGAAGTTGAATACAGAAGGATTGAGTTGCTTAGTAGATTTTGAAGTCAGCTACCTGACAGAAAAAGAACACATTAATTTCACAGTGACCCTTGCAGATATAACTAACTGGATTCCAATTGGAAGAGGTTCAGATACAAGGATGCTTCCTATGGAGATACATGTAGTGGCAACAAATACAATAAAGACAACTTGTCGACAAATGCCAATGGAAAAAAATGGAAAATGAAAGAAGATAAGAGGTTTTGGCTATCAGTTTGACGTAGGATGGTTTTCCAGAGACTGATTGCTTGATAGTTTGAGCTTAGTTCTGGGTTTATTGGAAATGTGGACCGTGCAGAAAACAAGTTATTTAACCAAGGGATAAGTGGCAAAGTAGCAGGAGGAAAACAGATTATTGTAGAGCAGTGAAGGTTCAAATTTGAACAAGAATCAAAGGCTGAGGCTTCATTAGGCATCATTTGTGAAAGTTGGATAAAATTATATTGCATGATGCAAGATGCCATTGACTGAAAACTGAATAATAGAGCAATACAAACATAAGCATCTATTGACTCAAATTAATTGTGAATCTTTAAGACATGATAATGTCTGAAGGCTAGTTCAAATCCTCTAAAGGATCTGGAGTCCAGAGAAAAATAAAAGGGATAATGTAATTGTAAACTGATAAGAACTCAAAAGGAAACTAGTGGCTTCAAAGGACATCTATATAGCTTTTCCAGCAAAGCCAAAATGTTCAAAATTTCTCCTGCTCCATAAAAGGATATTTTTCTGTTCAAAGAACATAAAAAGAAGGCTACTATGTCCTAGACAAGTTCCCAAATAAGCTTTTCGTCATCAGAATTGTGCTAAATAAGTGCTTAGGCATTAGAACCAGCTTTGACATGCTTTTTGTAACGTGTTACTATGTGCCATTGCAGTTTCAAATTGAATATTTCTTTTGTGGGATTCACAGAGAAGTGATACTAATAATTTTTGAAACTATGCACTTATTATAGTTTATCATTATACCTTTGCTGCCGAAATGTCTATATTCTTTGCATTTTAATAACTGAACTAATGAAGGAACTCTGCCTTCACCTTTTACCATTTGCCATTGTGCATACTAATAAATGAAGTAATTGGATTATGCTATAATTATTGGAGGCTACAAGTAAGATTAGGGGTGGCCACGGTTCGTGAACCGGACGGTTCCGGTTTGGAACCGCTGGTTCACGGTTCCACCTTAGGTGGAACCGAACTGGAACCGGCCTAACCCCGGTTCTGGGCCGGTTCCGAACCGGCCGGTTCAGGTTCACGGTTCCGGTTCGACTTTTTCAAAAAATTTTAAAAATATTTTTTAATTAAAATAAATTATATGTGTAATTTAAGCATGAATTAAGTTTATATGTATATATATATGTGTGTTAACTAATTAAATAATTAACTAATTGACTAATTGATGTATATATATATATATGTTAACTAATTAACTAATTAAGCAATTGACTAATTGATATATATATATATATATATATATATATGTTAACTACTTAACTAATTAATTTTTGGTTTCCTCTTGTGTTGATTTGTACATCTTTCAATGTTTTTATTTTGGTTCTTTCAATATTTTTAGAAAACAAATTACTTAAATTTTAGTATATTTCTTATCAAAATTCTCTCCTCCCTTTCAACATTGCAGTTGGAACAGGAAATTTTAAATTTTTCTGAAGGCTTACGAGTTGTTGGTGTAATGCCCAATGAGAAACTTGCTCTTTTTGCTGATAATTCTTGTCGATGGCTTGTAGCAGATCAAGGTGCATTGGCAATCTCAGTCATCTTTGAAATATTATTAAATTTATCTGAAGCCTTTGTTTTTCATATTGCAATATTCTTCCCTCCAAATATTGGATGTGCATATGCAATGCATTGAGTGAGCATACTTAGTGGAGTCTCTGTTGGTTTTTTACTTGTCCTAGATGGTTCCTGCTACTGGAATACTTTTGATCAGCAGATTCTTGTGTTGATATTGTTGGAGTAAAGAACAAAATTTTTTATAGGCACTCGGTGCATCTCTTCACACAAAGAACATTGATTTCCAGTTGTTGTTTATATTCTTGTATGTCACACTTCAAAAGATATTGTTGGGCCTTTGCTGAAGGTTAGGTAGTCTTCTTCTTCTTAAGATATATGAAGTTCAGAATGAAAAAGCTCTTGCAGTAGTTCTCTAAGTGGTGAAAGTTTTTTCTTATTTTGAACACGGAGAAATTAGGAACCTATTCCAAGTGTTATTTGTCTTAGATCTCGCAAAGCATCATTACATATCAGCACAACCATGGGGCTAATTTTCCATCTTACATGTGACAACTAACAGTTTAGAGAAAGCAAGCTGAGCATCTAGTAATTTAAGCATGCAACTGTATGTGTTCTATGTTACTATGTCCATGAGCTACACTTAGCAATTGACTTCTTCTTTCATACTTTCATTTAAAGATAAAATGTTTTCTCCATTTTTCATCTTATCTGCATATGAACTACTGGAGTTTACATTATAATGCTTACTGTCCAAGGTATGATGGCTATGGGAGCGATTAATGTTGTGAGGGGATCAAGATCATCTGTTGAAGAGCTATCGCAAATATACAATCACTCTGAAAGGTTTGGGAAGAAGGAATCCTTTCTTTGCATTTATTTTTCTCTAATTTCTATTGTTTGTGATACTCAGAAAGAGATGATCAATGAACTTGGTTTATTATAGATAAATTACTGTGCAGAGATTAAAAATGCTCCAGGGTCTTCTAGAAGGGAGATCAAGGAGGGAGAGAATGGGAAGGTCAAACTGGCGATGTAGGGCTGAAGGGAAATATATTCTAGGGTTTTATATGTCTTTACAATCACTTTTTTGAATTTTTATAAAATTGCTTCCCATTCAAAGGTTCTGATATTCCTACGTATTTAATGGTCTACAATGCACATTTCTAAAATACATCTCATATCTCTTAATGTTTCCTCAATAGTTGCCATGTCCACCTTCCTAGAATACTGGTCAGAACCTGCATTTCCAGTTTCCACCATTTCATCATGGCTCCTCATTTGAATTCTGTGTACTGGAGTCATGTCTAGAGTAGTGACTTTTGAGGTTTTGCGTATCAAACCCCTGCCGAAGCTCAGTTAACCCAAAATTTAAACCAATCCTGTATAGATGTTATTTCTTCACTATCAACGCTCACTGCCATACAAAGATAATTTAAAGTTGGAACAGAAATATTAGAGCCACAAGGTTGTCTGATTATTTACTAGATTGAAACATTATGGCCTATTTACTTGTGGAAAACAAAAAAAAAAGGTTCTCCATTCTCAATGTTCATTGAAAATTCCAGTTTTCATTTTCATACAAAACTCTAATATTGTGTTCATTTGTTTAACAAGTAGAAAATTATTTTTGAAGTTAGAAAGCTGAATTTTTTTCAATAATTAAATATTTTCTTAGCCAAAATATCATACGTAATAAATCTGTATAGAATTTTTTTTATTTTCGGCTTTTGTAGAAATTATATAGTTTTGATTCTTGAAAAGCTGAAAAAATGTGTTCTTTTGTTAATAATAAGACATCATCTTCATTTATATTTTTTTTTATAGTAAAAGAGTTGATTTTTGTTTGTTAAAAAGATGTGTGACTTATCACTCATCAAATAAAAATGTGAAATTTTCTTTATCACAAAAATAAAAAATATAATAAGAAAAGCACCTTAAGGCATGGAGACAAATTATAATGTATAAAATTGTGAAAAAAGGAAAAAAATACTATTTTAAATTATAAATTATTGTTAATTATAACATAGTATGTTACATAAACGGAAATGGTACTTCAGAAATAAATAAATCAAAGTTACTAAACTCTAGAGTGAAAGAATACTGCAATATTATATGAAGTTGAAATGAACAATGGTTTGATTTAAAACAAGAAAAAGAAAGAAAAGATGCCTGATATAGGTGTTATGTGGCACCTAGTACTTGAAAAAAAATTTGCACTGGATAAGAATGAAAAAGGAAACAAAAATGATGAGGCACCCCTTATTTTCCATTTGGAGAACATCTAAAACCTGCTTTTGAGACTTATAACTTTAGAAAACAGAAAACAAGTTTTCCATTTTCTATTTTCAAAAAATTTTACATTTTAACATCAAACTCTTGTTTTCCATTGTCCATGAAATATTTTTTTTCAGAAAACCTTCTGTTCTCCACAAGTTTACAGCCTCTTAATACTCATGACTTAATTGCGCAAACATATCAAACTATAGGAAATTGATTGATATTTATTTTATCCTTTCTCGTATTTGCTTATTTCTAAGTTGTTGCTTGATCCCTAACCAGCATGATTGTCATTTTAGTAATCTGCCATAGGCTCTTTGATCGATAATAGGATGTTAACTAAACCTTGACATGTCAAAGGTGATACACTAGAGGAGAATTATGGAGATATTTGAATTTGCAAATGCATTTAGAAAGTTATGTTAAAGCCAATCAAAGATAAAGAAGGTGAGCGGTGAAGAAGAAATTAAATGGAAAAGATTACAAGTTGTAACTGGCGGGTTAAATGCACCCATGGTCACCGAACTTTCACTTTATTTCATTTTAGGTACCAAACTTCAATTTGTATCTTTTTGGTGACCTAACTTTAATTTTGTTTCAAAAAGATTAATGTTAAATATTTTCAATCCTCCAAACTTCTCTTCAAAACTATTTTAATCCCTCAATCTCTTTATTTTTTCAATTTAG
>CATIWO010045726.1:0-14080 GCA_949673435.1 Macaranga tanarius
ATTTAATACCAAAAAAACACTAACCAAAATTATTTAAATTTATTTTAGATAATCTATTCATTTGATTTTCGAAAAAATAAATAAATATTAAAAATTAGCATTAATAGATCTCATAAATCTTATTAGAATAATGCAAAATTAAATAAGTGCAGTAGGTTTAAAATTGCAAAAATAAAAAAAAATTAAAAACTAAAAAAACTGACCAAACCAAATCGATTCAGTTCGGTTCGGTTCAATTAGGTTCAACTACTGATTCAATTTTCTTATAAATAATTTGATATAATTTAATTTTAGATATTTTTAAATCGAACCAAACCGAACCAATCCATGCACATCTGGATAGTGAAACGCAAATTGCAGGACACTTCTTGGTAATTTGGAGGATTTGGAAAATTCAATGAAAAATGCGTGTTGACTCAGCTGGAGGCCTGGTGCCCGACGCATAGAAATTGACTCCAGACAGCGGCTCCATATAAATACTATTTTTTTCTAGTCTTCGCCGTCCATTTGGGACCATAAATCTCCATTCATTTTTTTTTTTTCCTCACCAAAAAAAAAAAAAAAAATCCGATTTGCTCTTAAATAAAAAATATTAAGCTAATATTTTAACTAAGAACTTACCTTGTTCTTTTTATTTTATTTCAGACATATATATAACAATATCAGATTTAATTTTATAAATATTTAACTAATTTATTTCATTGGATAAATTTGCAGATGTGTTTTTATATTTAATTTATAAATTTCTAACTTATTTTTTATATATCAAAACTTAATTAATGAAAAATTAAAATGCATCAATATGATTTTTTTTATTGATTTCATTGATGTAAGAGTAAAAATAGAAAATTTTGAATTAAATAATTAATCACTGAATCATTGTTTTTTAAAAAACTTTCGTTAATACTATCAATTTTTAGCTAAACTCAAAATTCTAGTAATACTTATCCAAGTTATGCTGTATTAATTTTTTTTTATTTGATGCTCATAATATTTACTAATCTAAGCTTGGACTGTATTTAAGTTTGAACTGATTTTATAAAAGAGATAAAATTTTCTCAATGTCTATTTTTTATACACAACATACGAATTCAAAATTCAACTTCCTAATTTTAACGAGTTAAATTTATATAAACATCTAATTCGATAATAATTTTATCATTTTAAAAATTACTACAATTTTCGTTTTCATCATGTAATGTAATTATAATTAACAAACACGTTAAAGGTTGGACTGAGATCCCAAAGGTAGACTTTTATCAGGATGTGAAGGAATATGCAGTCATTAACAACCAATTAATTAAATTAATTGTCTTTTTTTTTTTAATTTCTTAATTAATTATAGTCATTGACTTTAAAAGTCTGTTTTTAGAATTTTCAAGGCCAAGAATTTTCATATAATTCATTCTTTACTTCACCAAGAAAAATCCCATCTTTCTTGGCTATAATCCTTCACCAACCTATCTTTCTTCTTCTCTAATTCTTCTCCAAGAAAACACACACAAAACCCACCAACAAAAAATGGATAGAGAACCAGAAGAGATGCAGTTTCTTGGAATTTTTGGCATCTACAAGGAATCCTGCAAGATCATCTTCACATGGCGAAGAATCTTTAGCCAGATAACTCTTGCTTTAATTCTTCCTCTATCCTTCATCTTCTTGGCCCATATCCAGATTTCAGAACTGATTTTCGACAACATAAGCCACAACGAGTTCCTGTTAGATCATACTCGATATGGTTCTGAAAGAAACAAGAAGCTAAACGAGCTCATATCTTCTGAATGGGCTTATTACTGGCTCTTCAAGTTTGCATACTTCACATTCTTCTTTATTTTCTCTTTGTTGTCAACCGCAGCTGTTGTTTACACCATTGCTTGCATTTACACTGGGAAAGAAGTAAGTTTCAAGAAAGTTATGAGCGTTGTGCCTAAGGTTTGGAAGAGACTTATGGTCACTTTCTTGTGCATATTTGCTGCCATTTTTGCTTATAACATTGTTGCTTTTCTTCTCTTTATTGGATTGGCGATTTTGCTGTGGGGCACTAGTTTTTTATTAGTGTCTGTTATAGCTTTTTTTGTGATGTACTTTGTGGGTGTTGTGTACTTGAGCATAATTTGGCAATTAGCTAGTGTTGTGTCTGTGTTAGAAGATGCTCGTGGAGTTAAGGCTATGGTGAAGAGCAGAGCATTGATTAGAGGGAAGATGTGGGCAGTAACAGTTATATTTTTCAAGTTGAATTTATCTCTTTTCTTGATACAGCTAATGTTTGACATCTTGGTGGTACATGGAGGATCATTAGGCTTGGTGAATAGAGTATCATTTGGTATTGTTTGTTACTTGCTTCTGTTCAAGTTGTTCTTGTTTGGACTTGTAGTTCAGACAGTGATCTACTTCGTCTGCAAATCATATCACCGTGAAAATATTGACAAGTCTGCTCTTTCGGATCATCTTGAGGTTTATTTAGGAGAATATGTTCCGTTGACGTCTAAAGATGTTCAGCTTGAGCAATTTGATGTCTGAGGGTGTGTTCTGTTTCATATGTATTGAATATATATCTTCCTATATATAGACTTATTTAACAAGAATAATTTGCTGTAATAGTTTGATCGATTGATCCCCAAAATCATGAATCTTATAAAATCAATCATGTGCATGTATTTTCAGAAGATTTAAATCAATCCCTGGTTTGGTTTTTTTGTCAATTGTCAACTATGTGAAAATTTTCTTGGAAAAGCCATATGGTTAGACCAGGTCTTTGGTATGGTTTTTGGGGGCAGCCGGCAGGTGAGATGGATGCTAATGACTTGGTCCAAATATAATTTTAAAGTAGGCTTTTTGTTTTCTAAACTGAAAATATTCAAAAGGAACTTCTTGGAAGCCTGACATTTACAATGAACAGCATTTTGGACCAATTAATAGTCAAATTATAATTTTATAAACTCATAAAAATAAAATTCAAAATTTACCCATCAAAATGTATTTAAAATAAACGGTGACTAAGTTACTCTCATAGAGATAATATAATATAAAAATTTTAACATTCTTAATTTAATTAATTATTTTTTTTGTTTATTTTATTTTATTAGAATTATTTAGTTAAACTCATATATTGATGAATTTAGTAGTAAGATTTATGCTCAAATTAAACTCATTAGGCTCAAATATCACAAATCCTCTTTTCTTCAGTGTATATATATGTTAACACCGAGACCATACAAGAAGCTTCAGTTTTTTCTCAAATAAAAAAGTACATTCACTCATAAAATATAATTCTAGATTAAAAACAATATAAAATATAAAATTCAACCATTCTTCAACATTCATAGCGCAAAAAAAAAAAAAAAAAAAATCACCACTTATGATTATAGCATACACAGGGTGCTTCTACCAAATTTTTCTATCATTTTTTTAAAATCACTTCTGATTTAATGCCAAACTTATATCTTTTGCAATGTTTTGTGCATCAATCGAAATGCCTAGCAATCCTCTCCTAGCAAATCCTGCACAATAGAGGCCGCTTTCTCCTTTCCAATGATTTGGAAAATTTTTTTTGGGCATGCCACTTTCATTGAAGAGGTCTTTGTCACTCTGCATAATAAATTAAGTTCATAAAAATAATTAGCACGATTGAGATGAATTAAATATAAAATAATTTTACGGATTAATTAATAACAATTAAGATTGGGGAGTTGTTAGTAATTAATTATCTGGTTATATATAGCATACCTGAAGCCAGCATCTCACAGTACTATTGTATCCAGTGGCAAAGATTATAACATCAAATTGATTAATTATTTCATTTGCAAACTGTATTTTGTTTCCTTTGATGCTTGTTATAGACGGCAATACCTAAACATGCACACCAAAATATATATATAAAATATTGCAGCATAAAAATTTTATTTTTGATGTTGAAATTAAATGTTTTATACCTTAATTTCTCCTTTTTTGATTTTGTCCATGGTGCCAACATCAATAGTAGGAGATCGACCAGTTTTTGCTTTAAGATAAAATGGTCCTTCCACAGGCCTTTCAAGTCCATAATCAGAAAATTCCCCATATTTCAACTTGCTAGAAGCCACAGTTAAGGAGTCAACTAAATTGCAAGGAAGGAAATCTAATAAGTACATGCCTAGAAACACCATATTTTTGGTAAGAACATGAACCTGCACACAAATTTAAATTAATGAAGTATAACTCATCATAGAACAAATTAAATAATTACATACGAGCAAATTAATAACTAATGAAATTTAACTCTGAATTTAATGATATGATCATTTTGGTAATAAAGAACAAATTATTAATTAATTACCGGACTACGAGCAACTATGGAAGTATTAGCACCCCAATTCGATAAATCATATGCGATTTCCATTCCGGAATTCCCACATCCGACAACTAAAACATCTTTACCATTGAATTGCTTTCCATTAACGTACTTACTTGAATGGATGAAGTCTCCACAAAAACTATCCAACCCATGAATTTTAGGAATAAACCCTTCACTGTTTTCACCACTTGCAACAACAAGAAACTTAGCAAGGAAATTTTCTAGCATGCCATCTACCGAAGAAACATCTTTCGTTTCCACATGCCAATGCGCAGTCTCTGCATCATAAAATGCACTCACAACTGACTTATTATACATTGGATTAACTTTGAATTCTGAGACATATTGGTCCAAGTAACTAATGAAGCTAGTTCTTGGCACAAACATGGGCGTGCCACGAGGGTATGGCATGTGAGGAAGCTCGCAAAATTGCTTGGCGAGGTGCAATTTGAGGCGATCATATGCTCTTTTCTTCCATAAAGAAGCGTAGCAATCCTCTTTTTCTAACACAATGTTGGGGATGGATAGCCGATTGAGGCATGCAGATGTTGCTAGGCCAGCAGGACCTGCACCAACTATCACTACAGTAGTAGTAGCAGCAGCAGCAGCATTGTTCTTTGCCATTTTTGCTAAAGAAAAAAAAATGGTGAACGCCCTTAAATTGAAATCAAGAAAATTTTATGAAAAGATTTGGAATTTGATGGATTTAATTGAGACGTGTAGCTGCATATGCAGTACAATATATGTATATATAAGTACAAAGATGACATTAAAATTTTTCCTATTTAATTTACTTAATTTTATTCACTTATTAGGAATTGAGAACTATACAATGTGTCAAATTAGATAACCGCAAATTTTTCAATTGTGCATTCATCTGTGTGTATATAATCTCAAAATCATTTCTGCTATTGGTCTAAATTTTAGAAAAAAATGTTTATTTCCTTTTTTAGTTTGTTTGTGTGGATTTACATCATTTTTTTACCTTATTTGGTCCAAAACATTTTTCCTATAAATAATATGAAGCTCCTAGAAGCTGTTGCTCTCCTTTTGAACCAAAATAATGAAGGACTTTCTCAATAAATAATAGGAAATAATAGTTAGCAAAATTGTTAAATTTCCGAATATATTTTTATTAGGGTAATTTTTTTATTAATCATGGTTCTATCACTCTATTAAACTATAATTTTCTTATTTGTAAATATTCTAATTTTGATTTCAGTATTTATAAAAATAATTATAATAAGCTTATTATACTAAAAAATATGTAAAATAAAGGTCAAAAGATAAATTTTGGTAATTAAAGTCTGCTGTGTGGACAAGTTTTGCTTTATTCCTAAATGCACAAACAATAAAATAAGAAACACTAGAAAAGATGCCTTGTTTTCCAAAACTAAACAGGCCCTCAATGTTCTAAATAAAATATTATTCCGGAAAATTTACCGTTTTCTTCTGTTCTTTTCTTTTGGTATAATAGGAATTTAATGTAAATATTTTATACGTGTGAAAAATAGAATTGGTTGAAATTTTGCATAAAAGAGACTTCCATAATTGGCCAAGTTGAAAAATGGAGATCAGACTCTGTAATCTATATCTATCTATATACACTTGTTGGGTTTTTGCACGTATATATTTTAGTAATTGTTCAATACAATTCAAATATACATAATATACGTGTAGTGTAATGTTTTAACCAATTTAATTATAATTTTTTTTTTTATGAAATACGTAAACTATAAAAATACATATAAAAGATATGATAAATAATAGTGAATTAAAAATTGATCTCAGTTATACCAAGTTACCGACAACTGTTGGAATCAGCCGGTAAGGATTTGTTTTCACTTAAGATAACATTTCGAATTTAAACCGGATAAACACAGTCACGTTAAATAATTATTGAGAGACTTTTGTCGTCATTATAGTCTTACCCGTTTTAAATTAGATAGAATCCGATGGGCTCTAAATACTAGCTAGTGGTCAAATAAAAAAAATAATCTCAGGCTCTCAGCTATACTTTAATTATATAATATGTGAATAATTATAAATTTTATATTCTGAAAATAATATTAGTATTTTTGCTCATGAAATCAGATTAACGATAAAAAAAGAACGGGCTCAAAACATGTGTAAGTAATTTCACCTTGCTATTTTGTTGCTTTTTTAATGTTCATTTCATTTTGGGAAAACGAAAATTTCTATCTTCAATTTTGGACAAATTATCAATCCAATCTTACTTTCAAAATTATTTCAATTTGGTTTTTAACTTTTAATTCTATCCAAATGGCAATTGGTGTGCCTTCCTACGTGATATGTATGCATGTTATTTGAAAAATAAAATTAAAAAAAAAATCAAAACTCACCATTTAATACAAGTGAAACAACGTTATTTTTCTTGGGAGAAAAAAAACACATTGCTTTGACAAATAAATTGTCAATATATAATCTTTTTCTCCATTTAGTTGCATTCTTTAGGATTTGCATTTACCTTCAACCTCTGATTACAATCACCGCAATCTCAATTTGCAAACTAAAGCAAATATGCAATCTGAATCACAAAAATTATATATATATATATATACTTCCACGAAGAATTTAAATTCACACACAAAGAAAAAAATTTCTCTTATTTTTATATTTCCTTCAGTTTTTTTTTTTGACTTCAAAATTGTTGTGTTTTGTGACATGAATTTTGGTGGAAAATATGTTGGCTTCACGTTTTGGACAAGTTTTAGATGTTTTGGAAGAGTTTGGAATGTATTTTCTCATGTTGGAGACAGACATGGCTTGAGACACGATATGACACAAGCCATATCGCAAGGTGTGTCGAGTGCTATTTTTGTCCAGTGAGAAACACGGGTTGGGATACGGCATGACACAAGCCGTATTAAAATCTGCATTTTTCCAGAATGGTGCACGAGGAGCGACACGGCCGTGCTCCAAGTCGTGTCATGTCTAGTTTACGCTCCGAAAAGCGACATGGGTTATAATACGACGTGACACATGTTGTGTTGCATGCAATATTGTCTAAATCCATTTGGGAAGCGTTTTTGTTCCTATTTTCTCTCCACAAACACTATAAATAAGCCTTGTATCAATTAGGGGTTATATAATTTGGCTTATTCATCATTGTTAGCCGTCTAAATACTCTTTGTACGCTATTTTTATAATCGTAGTAAAATCTCTCATCCTCTGCCCGTGGTTTTTACCCATATTAGGGTTTTCCATGTAAATCTTCTGTCTATTCTCTTATACTTTTAGTTGTTATTGTTTGTAAATTTGTTTGCATTCGCCTATTACTTTCGCTGCGACTCTAACAAACTGGTATCAGAGCTAAGATTGTTTTTCTCGGGTTCGATCTTGGCATTGTCTGATTTAAATAATGACATCGTTAAGGTATGACATTCCACAATTAGATCATAGCACAAGATTCACACTATGGAAGGTTAAGATGCGAGCCATACTCACTCAGCTGGAGTTAAATGATTATATTATAGGGTTTGATCAGATGCCCATGTCATGGACAGATGATGTACAGAAGCGTAAAGATCGTAAAGTCTTGACACGAATACATCTACATTTGTTGAATACTATTTTGCAAAATGTAATGAAGGATAAGACCTCGGCTTCGTTGTGGGCGAAGTTGGAGCAGATATGCATGAAGAAATCTCTCTCTAGTAAGATGTATCTAAAGCAGCATTTATACTCTCATCGTATGGTGGAAGGTACGTCTCTTGAGGATTACTTAACTGTGTTTAAGGAAATTATCTCTGACTTAGAGAGTATGGAGCTCAAGGTTGAGGATGTAGATGTAGACATCAAGGTTGAGGATGTAGATGTAGCCATCACCTCCTTTGAGTCTGTGCAGCAGTAAGATGTAGACATTAAGGTGGAGTTTCCATTTGAGGAAGAATCCACACCAAAAGCTACACTAGATAAGGGTTCCGAGGTGATTAATGATGATGTGACTACCACACCTCAGTACTCTATTATGAGGGATAGACCTAGGAGGCCCATTAAACCACCACAAAGGTATACTGAAGCGAATATGGTAGCTTATACGTTAAATGTGGCTGAGGATATTGATGTCGGCGTGGAACCATCTACCTATAAGGAGGTAATTAGTTGTATGGATTCATAAAAGTGGTTCATTTCCATGCATGAGGAGATAGAATCTCTACACAAAAATAACACATGGGTGTTAGTAAAGTTACCCAAAGGTAAGAAGGTTATTCGGTGTAAGTGGGTGTTTAAGAGAAAAGAAGGCAATCTGAATATTGATGATGCAAGATACAAGGCAAGACCTGTTGCTAAGGGCTATAGTCAGATTTTGAGTGTGGATTACACTGATGTGTTCTCTCCTTTTGTGAAACATATCTCTATTCGAGCTTTACTTGGGATTGTTGTGAGGCATAATTTTGAGTTGGAGCAAATGGATATTAACGACATTCTTACATGGAGAGCTTGAGGGAGATATCTACATGTAGCAGCCAGAGGTTTTTATTACTTCAGAAAAGGAGGACCATGTGTGTTTGTTGAAGAAATCTCTCTATGGGTTGAAGCAATCTCCAAGGCAATGGTACAAGAAGTTTGATGCTTTTATGACTACACATGGGTTTAGACGTTGCAAATATGATAGTTGTGTCTATTTCAGGAAGAACCATGATGAGTCTTTTGTCTATCTTCTTCTTTATGTTGATGACATATTGATTGCAGCTAGAGATAAATAAGAAATTGGGAAGGTCAAATCTCAGTTGAGTGCTGAATTTGAGATGAAAGATTTGGGTGAAGCAAAGAAGATCCTTGGTATGGAGATTATGAGAGATAGAAAGGCTGGCTCGTTGTATCTTAGTCAAAGGGGGTACATTGAGAAGGTTTTACGAAGGTTTAATATGCACAATTGTAAACCTGTAAGTACTCTATTGACCTTATATTTTAAGCTTTCAGCTTTGTTGTGTCCACAGTTAAATGATGAGATTGAGTATATGGCTCGAGTCCCTTACTCTAGTGTGGTTGGTTCCCTTATGTATGCTATGGTTTGTACACGTCCAGATTTATCGTATGTCGTGAGTTCAGTTAGTAGATATATAGCTAATCCGGGGAAAAAGCATTGGAAAGCAGTACAATGGATCCTTCACTACTTGCGTGGCTCTTCGGGAGTGTGTTTGCATTTTGGGAGAAGTAGAGATGGGGTTGTTGGTTATGTGGATTCGGATTTTACCGGTGATCTTGATAAGAGGAGATCGTTGACCGGTTATGTGTTTAGTATTGGTGGTTGTACTATTAGTTGGAAGGCAACATTGCAAGCTTCAGTTGCGTTGTCTACCACAGAGGCTGAGTATATGGCCATTACTGAAGCCGTTAAAGAGGTCATTTGGTTGAAGGGATTATTTGGAGAGCTTTGTGATGATTTAAAGCTCATGGCATTGTATTGTGATAGTCAGAGTGCTATTTTTCTCACCAAAGATCAGATGTTCCATGAGAGGACTAAGCACATTGATGTTCGCTATCACTTTGTACGAGATGTTATTGCAAGGGGTGATGTTGTTGTGGAAAAAGTCAGTACACATGATAATCCCGCTGACATGTTGACTAAATCACTTCCTTTGTCCAAGTTTGTGCATTGCTTGGACTTGGTTGGTTTTTTAGATTCTCGTTGAGTAGTGCCCATTTGGGGGCATGTTGGAAGAGGTGGAGTTTATGTTGTTGTTCACGTTGTGAGTGTTTTGTTTTTGAATTGATACTTGGAAATTCATGTCAAGGTGGAGATTGTTGTGTTTGTGACATGAATTTTGATGGGAGACATGTTGGCTTCGCACTTTGGACAAGTTTTGGGTGTTTTGGATGAGTTTGGTATGTATATTACATGTTTTGGGCAGACATGGGCAGACACATGGGTGTGTCTCAGGGTGTGTTATGAACACGGGCAGGAGCACGGGGGTGTTGTTGGCCGTGTTGAAACCTGCCAATTTGTCCAGAACGATACACGGGCGTATTCCAGGCCGTGTTTCGACTCCGTTTTCACTCCAAAAGGCTACACGGGTCGAGACACACCCGTGTATCGACCAGAGGTGTCCAAATCCATTTGGGAAGCATTTTTCTCCTATTTTTCTCTCCACAAACTCTATAAATAAGCCTTGTATCAATTTAGGGTTAAGAAATTTGGCCTATTCATCATTGTTAGCCGTCTAAACACTCTTTGTATGCTATTTTTACAGTCATATTGAAATCTCTCCTCCTCTGCCCGTGGTTTTTACCCATATTGAGATTTTTCACGTAAATCATTGTGTCTATTCTTATTTACTTTATTTTTCTATTGTGTGTGTGTTTGTTTGCATTCGCCTATTGATTCCGCTGCGACTCTAACAAAAATAATTTTAATAAGATAAATTTTAGGGGAAAAACCACTGGAGCAAAATACTACCCCTCCCTATACTAAATAAGAAAATAAAGCAGGAAGAAGAACAAGGTACAAAAAGAGCCAAAGCGTGCACAGAACTAAGTCCTGAACTAAAACAAAGGACTAAGAAGCCGTATTACACAACAAACATGAGCAAATAAGCAAGGAACCAGCTATATCCTTTATGAGTAAGAACCAAGCGGCATATTGTTGTTGTCAAGGCCAAAATGCAAGATGTAGAACAGCAAGATCAAGAAAGCACTGCCTGACGGACCCGACAGGATGATAAACTTTTGATGCATTAGGTAGATTGAAGAAGATCAGTGGCAGTGAGCGAAAAGAATTAGGGCGTTGCACCAAGTGGCAAGGTGGTCAGTTTTTGCAACTTGGCCTCAGAGAAGGAAGAGCCTTGGAAGACCATTTCATTTCTATGCAGCCATAGTAACCAAGTAATGGCAAAGAATAGGGAGGTCCATACACGACATTGTATATGACTATCCACCAGGTTCTGCCATTGTAGGAAGAACGTCGCCAAGGATGGTTGAATTACTATATTCACACCCCACCATCTACAGAAAAATGACCAAAGATGCCAACTGTGCAGATATGTGAGCAAAATATGGTCTGAATTCTCACCAAACCGGCCGTAAAAGACACAAATATTAGAGGATAAATTGCACAAACTGATTAGGAAAAGGTGGTCTCTGGTCGACAATCTGTCAATAAAAGCAAGCCACATGAACAACTATACCTTAAGAGGAGATAGATTAGTCCAAATGGAAGGTAATAGAAGGGGTCCTTTGGGAGTAGTAAGACGCATCACTTCATGGTATAACTGGTTGACAGTGAAACATTTGTTGGGCGGATGTTGCCAAACTACTCTATCAACATTGAGCATAGAAAGAGACACATTGCTTAAGATTGAAAGAAGTGTTTACAAACATTGGCGTTCAATAGCATGAAGAGGGCTGCACAAGTTAAGATACCAATACCATTGGTCAACCTGCCATTCACCAAAATCTGAGATAAAACCAAATTGCAGGGTAGAGAGTGCAAATAAAGATGGAAAGAGGTCCTTTAGACAACCATTGGAGACCCAGTGGTCATGCCAAAAGAGGATTGTAGTACCATTACGGACAATGAATTTATAGCAATTTAAAAGGGCCATGTTGAATTTATCATCGGAGTTGACATTAAGTGAGATGTCTTTCCAAACCACGGAGTAGTGTCTAACCGTGGAAATAAAAGCATTATTAATCCGGTGGACTTGGTATTTATGATGCACAATCTTTCCCCACAGAGAATCACCCTCATCCTATAATCTCCAAAGCCATTTGACCAACATATCTCCGTTGTGAAGCCCAATGTCTAGAATGCCTAAGCCACCCAGGTCCTAGGGGTTGTTAATTGCTACCATCTAACTCTACATCTCTTCTTGGATTTGGAGCCACCAGACTAGAAGAAATTTCTAATAATAGTATTGATGCAGTTTAGGACTGTCACCGGAATCCAGAAAAGGGAAGCATAGTAGATAGGCATGGCTGTAAGAGTATATTTAATTAAGGATAGCCGACCTGCAAGTGATAGGACCCTACCCTTCCAAAGAGCCAATTTCTTTTTTATTTTCTTAATGAGTGGCTGCCATAGGGAAAGGCGACGAGAGGAGATACCAAGAGGGAGTCCGAGATTCAATATGGGCAGCTGAGAATAGAGACTAAAAATATTTGCTATGGTGGAAATAACTTCCGAGTGATCAGTGGCTATCCCAACCAGTTGGCTTTTATGAAAGTTAACCTACAACCCAGAGACTAGAGCAAAGCATCACAACATTCTTATAATGTTAATGATATAATGGGCATCATGATGCACAAAGAAAATAGTATCATCCGCAAAATGTAGGTGGGTTACCGAAGGTCCAAGGTTGGGTAGTTGAAATCCCTTCAGAAATTCGCAATCAACCACTTTATATATTAAAGCAGACAGAGGTTCCATAGCTAAGATGAAGAGGAATGGTGATAGAGGGCAGCCTTGCTTTACCCCATTATTACACATAAATTCTTACTTTTCATATGAATTCTACTAGCACGAAAAATTAGATCTTCTAGACAAGATCCCAAAGTGTCCAAACTCTAAACTTCATTTAGTATGTATTTATAAAAGCTAGCAGATTGATATATATATATAGTATCCATTATAAAGCACTACACATTAAACAACACTAAATGCAGTAGGTGTATGCATGACAATAGGCAACAGTACAGTATATAGTAGTACTTCAAGGGCAAAAGACAACCTTGGAATTAGTTCCTGCAGGGCAAGTAAATGTACTGGTATGATTATTTTTACGGTCTAATCGAGTCGAGTCGAATCAACATATGTCAAACTCGAACTCTATTTAATTTAAAAACTCAAAACTTGAAATTCAACTCGAACTCATTCGACCTTTATTTTCCAAACTCGAGTTCGACTCGATTAAATATTTTTTATGCTCGAGTTTGACTAGGCCCAACTCGATTAATCATTTAAAATTATATATATATATATATATATATATATATATATATATATATATATATATAAACTCGACTTGGTTCAATAAGATATTTTTGTAATTATATTAAAATGAAAAGGTAAAAAGGTAAATATGCTTAAGCTCAATTAAGCTCGCTAGCTTATCGAATCAAATATTAAGGAGTTCGAGTTCAACTTGACAGTCTACTTGAGTAGTTCGAACTCGAACTCAACTCATTTCAAAAATTTTCGAGTTGATTTTGAGTAGTTCGAGAGTGGACTTGACTTGATTACACCCTTAGGATAGCTATAAGCACCATGGCACATATCTTTGAAAAATCTCAAGTACTCTACAGGGCCATAGCTTCCGCCTTCCGCTATTGCAATAATACTCGTTTGTTTTAAACACAGTGCAAGAGTAGGACCCATTGAGGTGATGTCTTGCATCCGAATGTGATCCATTTCTTATAGGTAATTATAGAATATAATATCTCCTCTTTTAATACTAACAACTAAAATTATGATTCTACGAGGTATTAATAAACCACAAAATATGTATATATATATATATATATTGTGTAAAAAAAGCTTGCAGAGTAATATACTACCCGTTACAAATTAAGGACAACATATTAAACTACTATTCGCATAGCAGAACAACAAATACAGTAGGTGCATATATGACGATTAGCAATAGTACTATAGTACTTCAAAGGAAAAAGACAACCTTATAATTAGTTCCTCCAGGATAAGTAAATGTCATACTTGAATGATCTAGAGGATAGCTATAAGCATCTGGGCACCTATCTTTGCAAAATCTCGAGTAATCTGTAGGG
>CATIWO010045735.1:0-17816 GCA_949673435.1 Macaranga tanarius
TATATGTAAGTTGTTTGGATTTGATGATATATGATATATTAGCTGGAACAAACTACTTGTGATCCCATTAATTTGTTCTATTAAACCGCTGTTAAAAATATTCGGTTAAATTAACATTCAGGAAAACAAATTTAATTAGACTAATTTGACCTCCTATTCATGTGCTCATCAGCAACTAACACCAATTATAATCTTTTGTCTTGCCTAGAAATATTGAGTTTCTCCTATAAAAACAACAGTTTCACTCATTTTTTTATCCTGCAGCCTGGGCCGCGCAAAAACTATATACTTTCAAGAAATGGATTGCACCATTCTCTTGATCGTTCTTATCATGATAAGTTCTTTGCAAACTGGCTGCACAGCTCGCAAACCATTTGCTTGTGACCCTAAAGCTGTGACGACGAAGAACTTCACATTCTGCAAGACGTCATTGCCAATAAAAGCTAGAGTAGAGGACATTCTTGGACGTTTGACATTGGCAGAGAAAATAAGATCGCTAGTGAACAATGCTGCACCGATTTCACGACTCGGTATTGACGGGTATGAATGGTGGTCAGAAGCTCTACATGGCGTTTCAAATGTAGGACCAGGGACTAAGTTTGGTGGGGCTTTCCCTGGAGCCACTAGCTTCCCTCAAGTCATCACTACTGCTGCTTCTTTCAATGCAACATTGTGGGAAGCAATTGGACAGGTACGTACTTAAGTAATGATTTAATTACCACAGTAATTATTCAGATTATTTCCTAAAAGAAAAATTTTGAGTTTTTCTTTTTGTTAGGTTGTGTCTGATGAAGCAAGAGCAATGTATAATGGAGGAATGGCTGGGTTGACGTATTGGAGTCCAAATGTCAATATATATAGAGATCCTAGGTGGGGTAGAGGGCAAGAGACTCCTGGCGAGGACCCACTTCTGACCGGAGTATATGCAGCTAGTTATGTACGGGGTCTTCAAGGATATGATCGAAACCGATTGAAGGTCGCTGCATGCTGTAAACGCTTCACAGCTTATGACTTAGATGATTGGAATGGAGTCGATCGCCTCCACCTTAATGCTTTAGTGAGTCATTTTTGACAATAGTAATTTAGCAGGGTTAAACTTAAACACCATCCGATTATTAATTGCTTAATTACGCTGGTGTGTGTTTGATAACAGGTAAGCAAGCAAGAACTTGAGGATACTTATAATAAACCATTTGAGATGTGTGTGAAGAAGGGTAAAGTGGCAAGTGTTATGTGCTCTTATAATCAGGTTAATGGCATTCCTACTTGTGCTGACCATAATCTCTTGACTAAAACTGTACGCCGCCGATGGCACCTTACTGGCTACATTGTTTCCGACTGTGACTCGGTTGGAGTCCTTTTTGATCAGCAACACTACACAAAAACCCCTGAAGAAGCCGCTGCTGTTTCTATTAAAGCAGGCTAGTATTTTATGATAACTTATTTGTCTATTTCTTTGATTCTTGAATCAAGAAATTTGAATTGCTCTGAAATGAAAACAGAGACAGTTGTGGTGGTCTTACAGGTTTAAATCTGGACTGCGGTCCATTCCTGGCGACACACACTGAAAATGCGGTAAACAAAAATTTGGTTAAAGAGGCCGACATTGATGCTGCATTAGGTTATTTACTTACGACCCAAATGAGGTTAGGGATGTTTGATGGAGAGCCATCAGAACAGCAGTATGGGCACTTAGGACCAGAAGACGTGTGCACTCCTGCTCACCAGGAGCTGGCCCTGGAAGCGGCTAGGCAAGGTATTGTGCTTTTGAGGAATCATGGTCCTTCATTGCCATTGTCCACTCGCTGGCATCACACCGTCGCCGTCATCGGGCCTAACTCCGACGCTACAGTTACTATGATTGGCAATTACGCTGGTAAGCTTAGTCAGACGATTGGAAAAATGCTGGTCTTGAATATATGCTGTTTATGGGCTTTTCACAGTTGTGTTGTTGTTGGGCTTGTGACAGGGATTGCCTGCAGATACACTAGTCCGCTCCAGGGAATAGGGAAATATGCGAAGACAATTCATCAAAAGGGATGTGAGAATGTGACATGTGTTAGTGATGAGCAATTTGATAGAGCAACTGATGCTGCACGCCAAGCCGATGCAACAGTGTTAGTAATGGGACTTGATCAGTCAATTGAGGCAGAAGCGAGAGACAGAGTTGGGATTCTTCTACCTGGACGCCAGCAAGATTTAGTGTCTAAGGTCGCAATGGCCTCAAAAGGTCCAACAATTTTGGTCTTAATGTCTGGTGGGCCTATAGATGTTTCATTTGCAAAATGGGATCCACGAATTTCTGGAATTTTATGGGCTGGCTACCCGGGCCAAGATGGTGGAGCTGCCATTGCTGATGTCTTGTTTGGAACCACTAATCCAGGTACTTTAGTATTCCTTTATGGGTTAAGGTTGTCAGGTTACATTACGCTAAAAAGACACACATTGATCGTAGAGTGACCATTTTGTGTGACTTCCAGGAGGGAAGCTGCCTGTAACATGGTACCCGCAAGAGTACCTTTCAAAGGTGCCAATGACAAATATGGCAATGAGACCGTCAGGAGACTACCCAGGACGAACCTACAGGTTCTATAAAGGTCCAGTGGTGTACCCATTTGGATACGGATTAACCTACACAAGATTCATTTACAACACAGCTAATGTCCCGAAAATAGTTGCAGTTTCACTCTATAGACGCCACCACAAACAAAACTCAACATCAGTTTTAGGGAAATCCATCAAAATTGCAAATATCAAATGCAAAAAGCTTTCAATAAAAGTACATGTAGATGTGAAAAATGTTGGGTCCAGAGATGGCACTCAGACACTATTAGTCTACTCAACACCACCTACAGGACTATTCAGGGCGCCACTAAAACAACTGGTAGCATTTGAAAAAGTGGGAGTTGCAGCCAGAAGTGAAACAAGAGTGAAAATTAAAATAAATGTGTGCAAGCACATGAGCATTGTGAATGAGTCTGGAGCTCGAATAGTTCCAACGGGTCAACATGTTCTCTCCATTGGTGATGTTAAGCATCATCTTTCAATTACACCATCCTGAAATTTTATGCTGCAACTGGTAATGGTAATGGTAAAGGTTAAGTTTTAGCATGGAGTAAGAATGTGATTATGCTTTTGTTGCGTCAATGAAAAAAAAGTTGCAATGTTAATTCTCTAAGGACAAGTATCAAAACAAAAGAGTTTTGCTTTTCTGGTTTAGATTTTAGAGAACTGAGTTGTCATCTGACGAACAGATCATATATGTTACTTTTTTCCTGAAGATCATTGCGTACTTGGCAGGATAGTGACTTTACATATTGAACGATTAACCCCACCATATGTTGTAATTGATGACAGTAACCGATAGGTTCATGTTCATGGGCTGATTAACATTGTCCAATACCAGAGATTCCATATGCCTGGTCACTTTTTTTTTTTTTTTTAATCGTAGTTCTAGTTGATAATTCAGGCCACTCACTCTCTCGTCCGTTTTAGTTTTTTTTGATAATAAATCTAAACGTTGAACTCATGACTTTTATCAAAGATGAAATGCAAGAGGAAAATGAGTTGTACCAGTAGTAAAGCACGCGTCAGGTTCAATTCAACCATATAATAATTAAAATTTCCAAAATTGGAAAACATACCCAAACAAGAAATTTTTATCAAGTACCAATGAGCTACATGTAGAAGATATATAGCCAAAGTTAAATAGCTGGCTAGGCTTGCCTTTACCTCCTTGCGACGACGTCCATAGTGCTCATATTCAACGTTGCATCGCATGTGCCTTTGTTGATGATTATATATTGTTCTTTCACGTAACTAGTCAATGAATGATCTCCAATGACGTAGCTAAAGATATACAGCGTCTGACTCTGAGGTTAGCAATTGCAAATGCGAAGCCAAGACAAACTTAGCATAGATGAAGCTGCAGTATGGCACTGATTTTAACAAATGTGGCCAACAATGATGATTTTTTTTTTTTTTTTTTTTTTTTTGCTGCTCTTGCACCAATAAGAGAATCCAATCTCCAATTTATCATCACCCTGACGATAACAACACAAAGCACGACTTGCTAGTACCAATACCATATACAACATCCTCACCCTTATCATCTTACCATACCTAGCTATATATGTATAGTATGGAACTTTTGATTAGGCTTTTATGATCGAGTTCCATCTTAGGTCTAATTTGCTTGTAATTTTTTTTTATAAACTATCGACATAGGAAAACAAAAATTCAATTTGTTTAAATGAAATTTGAGTTTGAGTATTGTATATATATAAAAAAATCAGATGTTAAAGAGAAATTTATCTTAAAATTTATCCAATTCAGTCCAAATTAGTTAAAATTCTTATAATCGATTCCCAAAATAATTATATCAAAAAAAAATTATTAGTTAAAATTCTTACAATTGATTTCCAAAATAATTATATCAAAAAAATTTATTAGTTAAAATTCTTACAATGGTGGGGATTTTTGCACTCCGCTTGTTTATAAATGCACTCCATATTTGATTTTTTAGTAATTTAAATGACATGACTATCCTTACTCTTAAATAATTCTTTTATTAGCTAATGCAACATTTTAACTTTTTATATGTATTCAATTAATTATCTTATGAATTATTTATTTTTTTGAATATGCAATATATATTGAATTTTAAATATATATTTAAATTTTTATATTAAAAATGAAAAAATGTAAAAATTATTAATATTTGCAAGTTATTGTCTAAAAAATGTAAATTCTTTTTACAATCTTAGGTATAGTAGATTTCATTATTAGTTATATAAATTTTAATATGTTTTTAATTATTTGGATATATATTTTAAAATTTACTTTAATGCAACAAATTAATATTAAAAAATTTATTTATATTTTATATTTCATGTGTAAATTTAAATATATAATTTATTTGTAAAAAATTAATTTTTAGAATATTAAATAAATAATTAGATAAGCGATTATATTGATATTAGATTATAAAATAGAAATAAATATTATATATTTATATGAATGAGTTTGATAATTATACAAAGTCATAAAATAAAATTCTTTACAAAAAAATAAATACATTTTTACAAAGTAAAATATTTTAAAATTTTAAAATTTTATAAAAACTGCAATTAAATAGGATATTTCAAATATTTTAATTATTAAAGAGCTATTACAAGTAGAGAATAATTATATCATTTGAATTTTAAAAAAAAAATTAAACATATAATTTATCAATAATTTTTTTATTTTTTTGATAAATTATTTGTTTGTATTTAACATTTTTATTTTTTATAATTTTTTTTTGAATTTTTTGACTTTTTTTTATTTTTTAATTTATATTTAAAATAGCTACTTAATAATTAAAAGATTCGAAATAATCTATTTAACCACACTTTTTATAAAAATTTTTACTTTTTGAATTATTTTACTTTGTAAAAAAATATTTAATTTTCAGTAAAGAATTATATTTTATAAAAAAATCAAATATGTCCTTATTTTTTTATAATCTAATATCAATTTTAGTTCTCCAATTATTTATTTTATATTCAAAAATTAATATTTTTGAAAATAAATAATATATTTAGATTTACGCATTAAATATATAATATAAACAACTTTAAAAATTTAAACCTATTGTATTGAGGTAAATTTCCAAATACATATTCAAATAATTATAAAAAATTGTATCAAAATCAATAAAAATTTATAAATAAATAGTGAAATGCACCGTGCCTAAAATTTTAACCAAGAGTCTACATTTTTTAGCCAACAACTTGCAAAAATTAATGTTTCTATTATTTAGTTTTTCATTTTTATCTTTTTTTTGTAATATAAAAAATTTTAATATGTATTTAAGATTCAATATACTTTGAAAATTCAAAAAGTAATAAGATAATTAAACATATATAAGAAATTTAAATAATAATGAGCTAAATAAAAGAGTCATTTAAGAGTGAGAATATTTATGTCATTTAGATTACTAAAAAATCAAATATAGAGTGCATTTATAAACAAGTGGAATGCAAAAATCTCCACCCTACTTTCTATTGTAATTTTTTAAAAAATTTTCTATTCTTTAGTTAGCGAATTAAATTACAACTCCTATAAAAAGTAAATCATCTTTAATTTTCACTATTTAAAATATTTTCATATTAAAAAAAATTATTATTTTTATTTAATTAACTTATATATTTATAATTTTCCAAAAATATATTATTTAATTTCATAAATGAAATAATAACTATATATGCATAACTTTTTTTAAAACTAAATTAACGATTGAACATATTTTTTATTTATTTATGTTATTTTATAATTTTGTGTAAGGCATTAGACATATAAATTATACTTTAATTTTAAATACAACAATATATGATTTTATTTTAACAGGTAAGTATTTTCTTGCACTACTAAAATAATACAACAATATAGAAAAATTCGACAACTAAAATCAATAATGTTAATTACAATAATTACATTTTAATGACAATTATGGGAGATATAAAAAAAATTAAATAGACTAATTAGTTTAAATTATATTTTAAGTTATATGTATAAATAGATAAGAATTTAGATGAAATTTTAAATAATAATCAAAGCTTAAAACTCCTTAAATAATTTATTTCTAACACATAAAAATGAAAATAAATTGTCATACACATAAATACTAATTTTAATTTTTAAAATAAAAAAGAACAAATTTATTAAAGATTTATGCCTTTTATGAACCTCAAAAAAATATTGTGCTCTTCTAATTGTATTGTTGTGGTTTAATATGTAATAAGTAATAAATAGATTTCGAAAAATTTTGTTAATAAAAAACAGATATTTAAATTAAAAATATTTGTGCCATTCAAATTTTGAAAAAATCAATAATGAAATGTGATAATAAAAAATAGATATTAAAATTAAAGTTATTTGCGCCTTCTAAACTTTGAAAATATTAATGATGGAACGTGGATATAAAGTGATGGAATGTGGATATAAAGTGATGGAGTGCAAACATCTGTACCCTTACACTAGAGGAGGCAACAGGGAATTTTGTATTGCCTTATGATCAAAATGCTGTGTAACCTGTAATTCTGTTTCTTTTGAAAGTTTTTAAGAACAAATTTGGGACTTGTCAATCACGAAATTTAAACCTACAATTTTGTTTTTCTGGTACCGATATCAAAGGAAAGAAAAAAGAGAGATCATGAAGACAAAAAGAACAGAAGAAAAGGGTAAAGAAGGTGAAACAAAACTTGAACCTCATTTTGATAAAAAAAAATCTAAAAAACTGATGGACAAAATGATATAGACACTACAACTACACTAAACTCTAATAAGACCCATCATTAAGGCCGACACATGAATATTTTATTTGAATCCCACAGTACTCTCATTACCCCAAGCTTCGTTTCAGCTTCGCCAAACGATGTGCCAGTGGCTTCAGATGGGTATGGAAGCCTCCCCCATCCTTCAGCCTTAAGTTCAGTAACATCCACAACACACGTCTCCGATTCTTCCAAGCTCTTTCCGTACCATCTACCTTGAACTTGATGCACTTTCCCTTTGCCAATTTCGTCCCTATGCTTATCTACAAGCACAACGTATTGGCCTGGCTTGCAATGAACTATTTCTGCAGTACCAGTACCAGTACCAACAAATTCAGCTAAAGAGGTCTCAGCATTTTCAGCAGTGCCAATTCTTGCTGTGCTTTGAGTAGGTCTTGCACCTGATGGTATATTATCTTCACCATGACTCTCGGATGAGTCGCGTGAATGCCGCAAGGCTGTTGCACCTTGCTTTTCTGAAAGAGTATTGTCAAGATCCATTGATACACGTACATCTTTACTTGCACCTGCACGTGCTAATCTAGCTTTCCTATTGTTGAGCCTGTAATAACAATTTTTTTTAAAAAAAAAAGGCAAGCATATTAGTTCACTGGACAAAATGCATCAACTTCCACATTTGATGCCCATACAATTCTAAATCATGCAAGGCATATCATATCATATGAGAACATCCATGATGCAAATTCTGCTACCGTATTTGTGGACCCTGTGAGTCCCCAATATGGAACACTTACCACTCATGACCAAGCTCTCTAAAAAACAGAAGAGAACATAAAAAAGATACAGGGAAACAGGTTTTTTTTTCTTTTACAAACCAGTTGTCCTTTTTAAGAAATCTAAATGACAACGAAACTTGACAAATGGCCAGTGGAAAGTTATCCTAATATTGAACAGAAGCGCAATTAGAATGACAAATAGTAGCCTGAGCTTCAACATGTTTTCTGGAGTTTGCTTGACTATGCATTGGCTCAATGGGTATAATGGAAATTACAAATGCTTTAGTGAATGTGTATATATTCTGATCAGTCAGATGTAGAATTATTTGAAAAAGGTGAAGCTTACTCACCAATTTTTCAGCTGCGAGGCTGTAACTTCAGAACCCTGGAAAACAATGAAAAAACTTGTTAAGGAAGATGCATTAGTTTTCTATGGATTAACAATAGAATAAAGTTACACTATGAGTACTTTCAGGGATATTTACATACATGAAGACTTAGCTTATCAGCCCATGACTGTAAAGAAGCTGCATTCCGATGCATATCAGGTTCATCCACCAGGACCTCTTCAATCAATGACATTTGATAGTCATTCATTATGGTTCTTTTCCGTTTTCTCGGCTGCTTTTCTTCAAACTGAATAGTATCAACTTTTTCACCTTCTTGAACTCCTTGAAGCCCATTTTCTTTTTTATGCTCGTTTGACTTTGGGAAGTCACCATTCCCAATTGGACCAGCAAAATTTTTTCCTCTAGTGGAACTTGTATCTGAACCACTTGTTTCAACATTCTGAAAATCTCTGTCAATCTCTCTCATAGCAGTAGATGCAGTCCCCCCCGATTTATCCTTTTCTTCCCTCATTGCAACATCACCATGATTCATATGCTCATTTCTGAAATTAAGCTGCTCCTCCTCTTGGAAAGAAGAATTCTCAGACATTTCTTCTTTCTGATTACTGTTCATATTACGATTTGACAATTCTTTCTTCAGTAAAGGTGATGATGAGTAACCCCCTGTACTTTGAGCCTCCTAAGAGCAATTGAATTTATTAGGGTTTTAAAAAGGAAGGCAATATCACTAGAAGAACACAGACACAACTTCAGAAATCAGCCAATGTATGCCATTCTTAAAAACTTGCGATTCAATACCTTCAAAATATTTGCTACTGTTAGTTCCAAGCTGCAATGTCTAAAATATGAAATCAGCTAAGTTCTACTTGGTTGCTACAGGAATTTGGATAGTTTTTGGGCTAGTAGTCACTAGCTGCCTCTAAATATTAGCCCAAGAGTCAAGTAAAATAGCCAATAATAAAAGAGAATAGAATCAGGATTTTTCTCAAGTTTGTTCATGCCAGATAATCATCCACATCTAACAGATTAGAGACACTAATAAATTCTTACATCATCATTTTCACTTAATGGGCTTTAATTCCTTGCTAATGCATCAAACACACTGCATAAACTAAACTGCACTTCAAAAATTTACCTGATGATGTTCATTAATGTCCAGGTTGCAGAACTTCTCCAAAGATATCGACCCTTCAAATTTGATTTCCTGAATTTGCTCAAACAGCATAATTTATAACATTATTCATCCATAAAGAAAAAGACAAGAAAATTGCCATAGTTGGGACAGAAGGAAGAACCCTTACTTGTACTGGGGTTTGATCAAAATCAGCAGTATTAACCATTTGCTGTAATTGGGTAAAGAACACCCTACGGCAAAACACTAAAACATCAAACGAAATTTTTTAAAAAACATACTACATTGCATAACCAGTGCAAATTCATACAGGAAATGTATGTAAAGTGTGCATCTCATACACGAGAAACATTTACATGCATTCATGTAGGTACAATGGATGCATTCTGGACATTCACCATAAGCAATGGTCAGAATGTATCATTGCAATACATTGGCAGCACCTTATAATTTACCCTGGTGTGGACCAAAAAATTCAAGTTCTGTTCTGACATTAAGACATCATAAAGAATTGAGCAAAAGAATAATCATCTACAGCAAGCTAATGAGTCCTCAACATCATCATGTTGCTTGTTAAGAATCCATGGGCCTCGAGAGTATTGGCCCACGCACGCACATATGACTTATAAAAAACTAATTGACTTGTGTTAAGACCCAATCTATATCACTTATAAACCACTTTATTCCTTTACACTTTTTCAATGTGGGATATATTCTCCAACACTCCTCCTCAAGTATAACTGGGTATGAACCAGTTACATTTGCCAAATACAAACAAGCCACACCCAACAACTCACGAGGTCACAAACGGGTCACAACAAACTCCAACGGGCTGCACCCAATGACTCAAATGGAACCACAAACGGGCCGCACCCAACTCCAGGCCTTAAACATGAGCTCGGAATAACCTCTCTAATACCATGTTAAGAATGGACTTATAAATGGATTTAAGACCCATCTACACCAATGATAAGCCACTTTATTCCTTTATACTTTTTCAATGCGAGACATAATCTCCAACATTGCTCATATATAAAAGATGTCATTGAATGTCTATCCCAAGAAACTCAACGCATATTTGGCTTAATTCTTGACTTGACGATTTAACAGAGCCCAAACTAGCAACATGATTATTTTGATGTTGCTATGTAATCAACTACACAAGTAGCCTAGAAGAGACGATGGCAACTAACCATAGCCAGAGAAGGAAATATAAACCTTAGGTCAACTAGTGCAGTCAATTGAAAATCTGTCCATAAGGTTGTGTTTCCATGTCCAGTCCTCACATAATGGCACACCACAAATTAAAAATATCAGAATCTCATAGCAAAGGCACTTAACATAGCATTTCCCGCAACAATTCTACATTTACTTTGAAGCATGTAGAAAATGCCTTCAGTATTTTCCAACTGTTTTGTATGTCTACGAGTAACTCTGTACATAGGTATTAAACATGATCTGGATAGGCAAAGCCTGCCTAATATTTGAAAACCTCTAACCTCCACCAAGTAAGAGCATGGCCCTACTTATACATGACCAATCATTGCAATAGGTTTTCACAAGCACCTGTTGCTCGTGATATGCCTTTTTTTTGGACAAGCGTGATTTTCCCATTTTGAACATCAGAAAATTACTGAAAAAAAAAGGAAATTTATAGGAAGAAAGTAATGAATGCATTATGAATTACCTCAAGAGCTGTACATCCTCCTCGTTCAAAAAGTTAGGAATCAGGGATTCTGCATGGCTTAGCAGTGAACCTGCTCATCCGAGTTACTTGTAAGGAACAGAACTAACTCATACTAGCATGTCCATTGAAAATATAATGAGGAAGCAGGCTTACGCAGGTTCCGGCAAACAGTATTGGCTTTATTAGTATCAGAATTGAAAGAAAATTCAGGCAAAGTTTTAGATGGATCGATCCGCATGCACTCAAGGAATTTATGAAGAAAAAGATTCCTTTCCTGCTCTGTGGGTTGCAACAAAAGATTAAATTATATACCCAAGAAGAAAGCAGAAAACCAAGTTTGAGAAAAGAAATTCTGAAAATCATGAGATGATACTAACCTTCACAAATATTGGGGACAAAACAATGTAGGTTGGCAATTACTTTGACAAATAATGAACTTCTCTGATGAGCATAGGTAGCTTGGGGCATGTTACTAGGGATTAGATTAACATCTAAATTTAGAGCATTTGACGGGTTCAAGAAAGAAAATGTGTCCAAAACCCATCCAGCTGCTGTAAATATATCAAACTCAAGAGTAGCATCTTCCTCTCTCCGTGGAAATTCAGAAGAACACCAAATGGATAAAAACTCTCCATGAGGCAGTGAAAATATGGCTGTCAAGACCTTAGTCTAGGATGTATTGAAATTTGAAAAGAGAAGGGAGAAGAGAAAGGTAAAAAAAAAGTGTCACGAAAATCATCACGACGGAGGCTTAGAAGTATAATGAAGCATGCATAATATTCACATCAGAGTCAGATAAAAAGCTGCAGCGACTTTTTTTATTTAATTTTTCGTGTGAACGTGAGTGTGAGTGAAATATGTAATTTCTCATGAAACAAAGTATTTTACAAGATTTTTGCAAATCTGAGAGATGTTGTCAAACAAAGTCACAGCAGCAATTTACCAGATGGGGATTGTGGAAGTAAGAGGTATAAAAGACAACTTACAAAGCATGTTGTAATATAAGACCGAAAATTTGAATCATCTGAGAAAATATCAGCCAGACGCATTGCATTGAGTCGCAGAAGCCCCATAGGATAAGTTCCCTCAGAACTAGCACTAAGATGTTTGGGATCTTTACTAAGCGCAGCCTTTAATAATTCAAGAACCTACATCATTAAAGTTACATTAAAGCAAGAATTATTATTACTGATAAAAGCAGCAAACCAATGAAAGTGTTAACCTAGGAAAAAAAGTAGGATGGGAACAAATTTAGCAAAGTAGACCCTAAAAGTTAATAACATAAGCCTCATTATTTACAGCGCAAAAATAACAAATTTCAAGTCAAACAACTCAATTTTGCAGGGTACTCATCTCCCATGTTTTTGTACAGGAAAACAAAAGAATATAAAAAATTTCACAAGCAGTTTCTCACAAGTATCAAACAATTATGCAGGTTAAAAGAAGATCATTAAGAATGTGAATCATATCAGCCCTCTGCAGAAGCTACAGCAGAAACTAACCTCTAATGCAACAGACTTGGCCAAATCAAAGCTTACTGGAGAGCTTGCAACCTCATCAAGGTACGAAATGCTTTCTGCCTCACACAGATGCAATAGCTGCATAAATAGTTTGTATGAATAGATTTGTAAATGACAAGTATAATGTAGGTCAACAAAAAGAAAAAACCTAGAAGATTACAATGTAAAACTCACAATTGATAGTACTTTAGCTTTCAGTCTGGATACAGCAGCAACAACTCTAGAGGACTCTATAAAGGGGGGTGCAGTATTTAACTTTAAGATGGCCTGAGCCAGAAAAAGCACACCACCCTTTCCACATAGTTCCTGACATAAACAGAAACCACACGTTTTACTTAAATACCAAAAACCACACCATGAGAATATTAGATGTGACATGCCCCCACAGTCTGAAAAGAAACAAGCCTAAAACTTGTAGAGACCCATCAGAAAGGTTGCCCAAACAAAGTTAATCAACAAAAATCATGATGAGCTATTGCAGCAATGTTGTAATGATTTTGTTCTTTAAATGTCAACACAGTAAATATAATGTTCTTCTATTTTTTCATCACATATAAGTACAATAAATAAATACTTTCAATTTCAGTTTGGCCCAATTAATAGTTTTTCTCAAACACTGGTTCAGGAAGAAAATGATATTGCTGACAACTCCGAACAAAACTTCAATCCAAACATATAGAATCAGAGTTTTACTTCAAAACCTTGTTCCTAAGTAGGCGTTCCCTAAATAATTTTTGCTGGCACAGGGATTGAAGAAACTGTAGAGAAGCTTCACATTGTTGGCATAGACAGTTAACTACTTGCTCAGCTGTTGAACTTGATCTCATGTGAAAGACAGCATATTGAGCTGATAGGTTGACCTGAAGAAACCTGATGGCTACATGCACTGCTCCAAAAGCTGCATCCATAAATACATCAACCTAAAACAGAAATATCAGGATTAGAGTGTGCATAAATGCCTCAACCTATGCGAACTAAAGCCCAAATATGTGATAAGATCCTAAATGGTGGCTTTGACAGTGACTTTTTTTTTTTTTTCTCATCTGAATTCTAGTTGCTTCTATCATTCAAAGATGAGATTCTTCTTGATCATCCACTATTCAAAGTAAAATCACTTTGTAAAGGACAAATTCTTAATGCGAGCAAAGTCAACAGAAGAAAGAAATAAAGAAACAAGACCTCACGTTGTTATGTCACAACAAATCATAACATAACCAAACAATTTCTCCCAAATAGCAGCCTAAACAAATTATGGCAGTCAAAACTGTACCTTGGGGTGTGCAAGCAACACCTGAACAAGATCTTGCCAGTGTGAAGAAATGCAACCTGTTAATAGATATAGACTGCAAGCTACCAGCACTGAATGCAGAAGGGGCACGGAGCTTGAAATATGATTTTCCTATATCATTAAGACAAGTCCCAGTTAAGATAAACAGAATGTGAAATGCAACCTTTAAATAAAAGGATTTAGAAGTACCTGTCTGATACCACTAAGAACAATTAGCACATAAAACACCAGATCCAATAGTTGTTCTGACACTTTTACATCATCAAGTAAAATCTGTAAAATCAACAAAACAAAAATTATGAGAGACATATGTTTATTCACATATTTCACTCCCAAATGTCCCAAAACTTAAATGCCAAAAAGGGGAAGTTCGTCAGATGCCCATAGACAACAGAAGAAATGATATAATTCAAAATTATTTTGAGCAAATTCAAGAAAACAATATATGGTATTGAAGGTAAGCTTTTCACCAACATACAAAATATTTTCTCACATCAAGAATAAAGTTCCCAATGCAAAACAAGTTTAGTGTGCTACGTCAGGATACAAAAGCAGTTTTAATGTGCATAATCGGAAAATCTCACATCCATGCATGTGTGGCAGTTTGTTAATTCATTGCCGCTAAAGAAGACAAAGTCAAAGAAACATGATAAAATAAAAAACTTAGAAAAGGATCAGTTAATGAGACCTGCTCAAGTTTAGTATGCCGAGGTGCAAGGTCGCAAAGGGAATGCAAAAGCCGAAAACCACATAGTAAATATCTCAACAGTGATTCATCTTTCTCAGATGACATAAGCACCGCAATAAGATGCAAAGGGAGAAAGCCTGCCAGTTTTTCCACATCAATCTGAAAAATAACGCAATTTAAGATGCAAGAAAGCAGTATGGGTGAAAGCATGTGGATGGATGATGCTGACAATTTTGTTATCCGACCTTTAAATTTGATCCTTTTTCATTGACAAGGTGAATTGTAAAATTTTCCGAGTCCCTTATTAATTTATTGAGCTCCTGAGAGCTATGGCCATGTAATTCTTTAACTGCTGAAATCAAGTCAACGACCTGTCCACACCGATGAAAATAGATTCATGTTAAAGAGGAGGAAGAAAAAAAAAAAACTGATCACCGCAACACCATTGCATTTTTAAGGAAAGAAAAGGATAAAGAATTATTGCACCAAATTATTAAGAAGATACAAACTGAAATAACAGAAATTTCAAATGAATTGTGCATTCAAATTTTCACTTACTTGTTCAGCAATAAATGATGATTCATCATTAGCAAGCCGCATCCTAGAGCCAAGACCAGAGAGCTGATGAGAAATATATAAAACTCAAGCAATCGTAACACAAAACATAAGTTTGTTATGATACAACTGGGGTGGTTGTTGAGCTGTTTTTCACCAGAATTATCAAAAAAAGAAAATTTTTCTCTGCAAAAGCAGCTAAACCAGCAAAACCCCAAATGCCTTTTGCCAACATGTACTTTTCAAGAAAAGTAAACACTTGAATATTTCCAAAGACATTCAGCGTTGAAGTAGATGAAAGGGTCACGCACAGCCAAAAGAAAAAAAGGCTATGAGAAGCAGCATTATCTCACAAATTTACAGTAGATAATGTAATGGTGACATGGCTGAATATGGTATATAGGTTTCTTGGAAAACATGACACAAAAAAAATCATAATTTTCCAAATTCCAATAGCAAACAGCATGAAAAATACCAACTTTATGCTAAAATTTCCTGAAAGTTCAATTCTTTTATAGCCACAACAAATTTTGAGTCCATAAGAAACCATCTAATAGGTGCGAACACACAATCAACACAAAACGTTCACGCCTTCAACTCTACACGAAAATAAGATAACATGCAAAAATTCACCACAAAATAATTCAATCAATCATCGAACTATATAATAATAATACAAAAAAAAAATGCCAAGAACAAAATCACAATCTAAAATAGAAGTTGACTGCACTTAAAAGCAACCTTAAAACAAGAAAATCCCTAGATTTCAACCAGAAAATAAATAATTGAACGTTGAAACCCTAAAAATGCAGAGTGTGTGCCAGAGGGAGAAGAAGAAGGGCACACACAGAGACACAGTTAGGAAACGAAATTAAATTTTTTTTAAAAAAAAAAAAGTAATAACGGAGATAACCTTAGAAATTAATTATCGCTGATGAAGAAGAAATTAAGCGCCAAAAAAACCCAAAAATGGGAATAAAAATTCGCGGCTTTTATTTATTTATTTTTTCTCTGTATTTTTTGGTATTTTGAAGGGTGAATTAAAGAGAGGAGATAAGAGAGTGAAGCAAAGTAGAGAGTGTGTATCTTATTGAAGACTACGTTTGTAGATACGTTTTTTTTTTTCGGGAAATAGGTGGAAAAAAAAAATGAAACGACAGTGGCTAACCTTGTAGTTTTGTACCCTTTTGGCCATTGGCTTCAAACAGAGTCAACTGGTCTCCAAGGTGTTTCTCTTAGCTTTTTATGGGAGTTGTTAAGAAACTTTTATGTGCATGTGCATAATCACGTGTAAATTATTAAATGTAATACTATTTTTTAAAATTGAGATGCGATGTTATTAGCTTGTTTTTATAGAGTGGTTGCGTTGTTAATTAGATGTAAAAGTTATTTATTGTTAATTTATAGATTATCGAATGGATTAAAATATTTATATCTATACGGTTATATGCGTTATTAGAATTCGACAAAAGAGAAAAGTTTTAAAAGGAATAATACCCATTTGAAGTCTTTAAATTATTATTATTATTAATAACGTTTAAAAAAAAAAAAAAAAGGTATGTTGGGTGTATGCAACAGAAATATAGGTTGGATTTCATTTCGTGGATAAATAAGAACCATCTTTCAGTAAGTTCGGCTGTCAAGGTTAAGCACAGAACCGAAGAAGACAATGACCAAAACTTGTGTTACATTAGCCTCCGATGACAAATCTGTCTGCACGCTCTGCTTCTAGGACTCGATAGACTTGCTGCAAGTGTTTGTAGTGCACGTTATTATGCATAAATAATAGAAACAAAAAGGCAATTAAACGAGGGTTGAGTGTGTGGAGAAATTGTATAAAGTTCTTAGCAATCATAAACCTTAATAAAAATCCAATTCTAGCCCCAGCTGCTCATCATGAAGCAATCACAATTCACAGCCAACTCTTTTGATGCCAGCTGTTACCTTGGTTGCTCGTGCAACAATTGATCCTTGTCGAAAATTGCATAATAAAAAAAATGACAAATAATAATACCAATAATGATCATCACATCATAGCAAGGCACGAAAAAGTGTAAAGAGGGAGAGGAATAATCAAAACAAAAATTAGCTTCACATCTTATTATTCTCCTAATAAAGAGAGCGAAAGATATAAAATCATTGTTGACATCAAAGTTCATGAATGAACACGAAAAAGGAAGGAAGAATTTTATTCTTCTGCAACAACAACAACGCTGATCTCCCCTTTCTCAAGCAAGTCATAAAAAGCCCTCACCTTCCTTTGTTCATTCCAGTGATGCATCTTCCAAAGACCTCCAGCACACAACCCAAGTGCAATACCAATACAAATCTCCTTCACAACACTCGGTCCTTTCAAGGTAGCATGAGCTACTCTACCACCACCCATTCTACTTCTCTCTATTAACCCCAAAAACACAAAACCTATTCGCTTCAAATTTGGATGACGTGGTGATGAATCTGTTAAATTAAGCAGAAATTAATCCAACCTACCTTCAGATAACAACAATTTCTAATAGACGCTAACATAAATAAAATCAAATCTA
>CATIWO010045754.1:0-13409 GCA_949673435.1 Macaranga tanarius
TTAATATTTTGGAATTCATTATATGCAATATTTATATTTCAAACTCTACTTTTATTAAAAAAAATTGTAATTATTTCTACTTTTTATTTTTCAAATATATTTTCAATAATATTTTAGTATTTTTTATAGATACATGTATAATTAGTTACAATTTATTTATTTTATGTATTTACATTTAAAATAAGAAAGAAACCATTAATGAAAGTAAGAATATCAATTTATTAATAAGTAATTTTTAATGGAAGTAACTATATATTTAGACCATTAGATGTGTTATAATCAATGGTTGAAATTTTGTGTAAAACATATTAATTTTACATATATGCGAGTATGTATATATATATATATATATATATATTTCTAATTTCGATCTAATTTTAAGTTATAAAAATTTATGAAGAAAAAAATTATTTCTAAATTTTATCAAAAGGAAAAAATTGGATCATCAGAATTATTTTGTTTCAAAAAATAAAAAAGAAAAAATTTTCAAAATTAAAAAGAAAAATATATATATTATTTGTAGTTAACGAAGTATATAAGTGGTATTAGAGTCTAAGAGAAAGTGAATTTCTAATTTATTTGAATTTTGGATTAAATTGAAAAATTAAATGTCTTGAAGATTAAAAAATTTCTGTGTAAAATTTGAAGGACTGAAAATATAGTAAATGTACCAATTTGAAACAGAAATAAAAATTAAGTAACTGAAAAAATAAAAATCAAAATTAAAGAACCAATTTGAAACGAAGGAAAAACTTAAGTAACCATTAGAGAAATTTACCCAAGGAAAAAGGTCAACATCTTTTTAGCATAAGGTATATTTTTGCACATACATACACATAACATAAAGCATGTATATGTCGTTTCAAATCATGAGGTAGCAACTCATCTATGAGGTATGTTAAGGTGTAAGATTCAAATTCTATTATTGATGATTTAAAAAAAAATTATTATTATTTATTATACAATTCATTAATATTTAAGTCATATGATCTCTATATTAACAAAAATAATATATATATATTTCGTTTACCAAAAAATATATATATAGTTTTTATTTGAATTATTCATATTTAAAGTTTATTAGACTAATTTAACCCATCTCATCCAATTTGGTGTGGTGGTGAAAGTCTTAACTCTTAAGTGTGCCTTTTGAGGTATACGGTTTAATCCTCACTCTCCGCAAACTCCTAACAATACAAACGCTATTTTTATATATATATGAAAAAAACTTAATTCAACCAACCTTTGTTAGCTGATTTTCAACTATTAGTGATAGTGTATGCAATACTTTTTATGTGCATTTTATGTAATCCATATTTATTTATTTAATAAATGAAAAATATTTATTCGTAATAATATAATTATGTGCTTACAGAGGGAGGAGAATACACATATCAATCACTCGTAATCATAAAAATTGCTTTCTAACAAATAATAATAGTTAAAAATATGTTAACATCACATTTTAATTTTATTTTTGATAATTATTATAGATATTTGACTCTTTACGTAATCCAATTGCGTGTCTAATTATCATTCGCTCTAATTTTGGTTGTTTCAGTTTTCAAAATGATTAAGCACTTTTAACGTTCAATCTCTATTATGATTTGTAATTTTGTTCATTTTTAGCATTAGAAAAGAAATATTTTTAAATTAGTAGAGATAGAGCACTTTTTTTTTTTTTTTTTGCCATTGAGATACAACACTATTGACCACTTATAAAATAATTGCATTTTTACTGCTAATATAATATTGTTTCACATTAAAGTAATGTCATATGTTAATTTATATAAATAAGATGGTGGTTACCATAATTTGTGAATAATTATGGTTATTTTTGTAATAATATTTTAAAAATATTTAGTTATTATGAATATGGCCTATTAGAGTGATAGTATTTTATTTTTACGCTTGTGCGATGTAAAATAAAATAATTTTAACATTTACATTTTTATTTATTTACTATCAATAAAATTTTATTTTTTATTTTTTATTTAATTTCTCTAATATCTAATAGTAGTATAAATTTTCATAATTATAAAATTTGAGTCAAAGAAATTTTACAAAGGACAAATCTCACCTAAATAGAAATTTTTTTACCTTTTTAAGAGACATAATTACTTTTTATTTCACAATGTTTGTTCATTATATCTCCAATGAATAAAAAAGGTTATAATGACGTTGTAAAATTTGTTGGCCTGTTGGCAAACGCACCATGGAGATATATATATATGTATAATCAAGCTCATAATTATTTTCATCAAGAAGCATCATAAAGGAATCCATCTCACCTGCCTCATCTTTTCAAACATTGATTTTTTTTTTTTTTTAATATACATCATCAAGCATCATTAAAAGAATTTATCTCCTTCAGGAACGTCCTTTTCTTTTTTTTTTTTTCAACATCTTTATTGTGGTATGCTGTGCTCCAAGTTCAGGACAAAAAAGAAACTTTCAATTATCAATGAAGAAAAAAAAAGATTCAGAGATTAAGTCTTGAAAATTAAGAGCTGTCACATATGATAATAGTTTCTTTTCATTTGCAATAATTTTGCTTCTGCAATTCAGCTATTGGATGTCTTGATCTTCATATTAATTGAAATCTACCCTTTTTGTTTATGCAATGCTTAAATTTTATACGAACTTTCGCAAGAGTTGTAATATGTCTTGTATGATTTTTTTTTTTTTGAAATTAAATACACTTAAGATTATTTTTTTTAAAGAAAGCCACAAACAAGCTGAAAATTTCATACATTGGGTATGCTCTTTATATTATTAATAACAGTGAGCAATTGGGCGATTGCAGTTAATGTACATGGTGGAAGCTTTCATAATTATCCTTTTGACATTGCCACTATGCTATAGGTCCCATATTTCACCTGGTTCATTACATGAAATTAGGGTAATTTGACATATTCTCTTACCAATATATATAACATCAAGCTATGATCTGCAATGTTGGAGTGCAGGTCCCCTCCAAAATAATGGGATGTAAATGTAATGATTTTTAATTTACTATTAACATAATGTTAGTATTAGGACAGACAAAAAATATTAGCATTATGTTAGTATATATTAAAGATTAAATTTAAATTTTAGTGTACTTTCACTAAATTATAAACCCCTGGTTTGCACAAGAAAAACTCAAATTACAGTTTAGTTGAATCTTCACTGTTTATCCTAAGATTGATGTTGCTGTGATGGGTTTGGATCTTCACTCTCTCTTTTGCAATTAAAAAAAAAAAGTGCATAATCTTTTGAGTCAACATTCTGAAAGTTAATGCTTAACTTCTTTGTGCCCAGACACGACATTTAACTACCACAATGAACCATAAAATACTAAAAAAAAAATAACAGCAACAACAATTGAGGTAATAGTGAAAGTAATATAAATTGATGTAAAGAAAATATTTTTGGCATAGTTAATCAAAACTTCAAAATTAAATGTTATAATAAAGGAAAAGGAAATAAAACAACACTGGAAGATTCATATCTCACATGTTAATGCTGATTGACATATGATCTAGCAACATTAATAACATTATCTAAATCATATAATTGTTGAGATAAAGATGATTGGATAGGTGGATTAGGTCACATAATTTTTTTTTTTTACATACTGGCCTAAAGGAGGACCAGATTGTACAACAACTACAACTATTAGCAACTATAACTATTATCAACCACTATTAGCATATATGTATATATATCCTAGTGGGTGTAGGTAATAACATCTAGTTCTTGACTTTTGACGCCACCATGGATTGAACTTGGGACCTTGAGGTCCCAAGGCCTCCACCTTCACCACTTGGCTAAAGCTTCATTGGCGGTCACATAATTTATTTATTTATTTATTTTGAATTGGTCGCCTAGAGTACGACTTGGTGTTACAACAACTATATATTTATCACATCTATTACAGCTATCAACATCTATTACAACTATTACAAATATTACAAACAACAAACATATATATACATAGCACTCGGCAGGCAAGCAAATTAAATGCTTGACTATGTGCCTTTACTAGGAATTGAACTTAGGATTATTAGTCCCCGGACCTCCGTATTTACCAACCAAGTTAGACCTCATAGATGTCACATAATTTATTAGTTGCTTATAATAATGAAAAATATAATCAGCAATATCCATGATTCTTACAGAATTAACAGTATAATACAAAAATCATGTTGTGCGGATGAGAAGAGAGAGTTGTGTAGGTAACTAAGGAGCAAGACAAAGACAAAGGAGCTATTAGTTCATCAATAGTTGGCAATGGTAAGTATAAGATGGTAAGGGCCCAACAATTAATGTTTTTCAATATTAATAATAACAATCATGGAAAGAAGATGCCATTTTGATTAGATCAGTGGAGCAAGAAAGTTTTGATGGTCCCCATCTTTTCCATACATACATCATCTTCTTCTATCTACTCTTTCAATAATATAGGTTAACTTTTTTGAACAACAATAATATATGTTAATTAGTAGCTAACACACTTTGGTTGCTATATTTTTAATTCCTCATCACCTAATTAATCAGCCATCAAAATCTATTCTGAGTTCCTAACACAAATTCTATCCTAATCAGCCATCAAATTCTATCACGTTGAAAAAAGTTCTAACACATATATAAGAGTAGATATGTAAAAAAGATATAATAAAATCAACTACTACTACATATGTTCAGAGATATGGTAAAACTTAATAAATGAAGACAAGGCAGCATATTGGTGCATAGGAATCTTATAATGATTCATCTAAAGTCACATTTAAAGCAGTACAATGTTAACAAAAAAAATGTTAAAGAACAATATCAATGAAAAAGGAATCGAAGTATGAACAACTGTAAATCATTATTAAAGAGAATAAGAATAAAGTCTTCTGTGTTTGTAAGGTCAAGGGCAGTCCACCTACCATATAGTTATAACTGCCAATGTTAAAATACAAATTTGATTAAATTATAATGTGTTGGATTAATTGCACATACTCATAATCTCCATATTATAAATTTTTATCATTGTGTAGGCAGTAGTATGGTCCTTCAACCAAACCAAAAGAGCAAATTTGTTTCCAAAGTCATGAAAAAGTATAAATCCAGCATACAGACACAGAATTGTGAATACAGTTATAAGCTCCCTTTGCATCCAAGAAAAATGCAAGTAGCATTATCTAATATATATGTTGCATAGGCACATCTTTATCAACTTTTTTTTTTTTTTTTTTTTGTCAGGTTACGTATTTGAAACTTACACACATTTCATAGTAGTTTACAACAATGTTAGTAGTGATCTGTACTGATTACTACAAACTAGGAGCATCCTAGGATTTGAATCTGGGACCTAACGGTCCCAAGGTCTCGGCCTAAACCATTTGGTCTAAACCTCATCGGCTTATTTTCTTGAAGATAAGAAAATTTAAATTATGAATCCTCATGAGTCACAACTTTAGACTTTCGAATCCAAACCCTAATTGAAACCTAATTTTCATGTATAAATTTATTGGAACCTATGTATAAATTTACTAAAAAATAATCATTCAAGCTATTAGAATTATCCAATGATTAAATATATGGAGACCTACAAATGATGTATAAGTTGTCACAGGACATGTTCCGATAATTTTCCTTATAGCTAGCATTAACATAATTACCAATAATTAGACAGCCTAATTAGAGGGGAAAGAGAAAGATGTAGAAAGGATAATAGTTGACAAGTACATATCTACTCCAGATACATTATTGTCCACGAGAGAAGTGAGAAAAGAACCCAAGTACCAACCTTTGCCTTTTGAGGGGGCAAAGGTCGTTTGGTGGAGAAGCAAAAGTATAGTGCAATATTTTTTGCACCAAGTGGATGTGGGGTTGGTTATTAATTAAAGAACTATTAGCCGACACAATGAAATGATATTTGGCCTTAAAAAAAACACATTAACTGTTGTTGTCTAAATCTTAATTAATCTTCCTTAAATATGATGATTAGTGAATTTACAAGACAAGCAAGCATCGCCATTTGTAACTAACTTAATTCTCTGTGTCTTAACTCTTATGCTCAGCTACTGTGACCTGAATTTGTGCAAATCACACGAGTGATTATATGATAATTGACTTGTTTAGGATGATGATTATCATTTCTATTATTAATTTACAATATTATACAAATTTTAACTGAAACTTTGTACGAAACTTGTAAAAATGCTTCTCTCTCCTCACCTACCATTCCTCTTCTTGCTTTAGTTTCTTTCTTCTTCTTCATTTAGTTTTAATGGTTTTTGGGTTGTTTTTGGCCAAAAAGCACCAAAATACCTTATTTTTTTTTTACTTTTTGATGCAATATATTAGTTATATTTGAGATTAGTCTCAATTTTGTTAGAGTTTATCTATTTTAAATAATTTTTTGTTAGTTGTTTAAGTTTTAGTTTGTGTTTAGTCCTCTGATCCATCCAATAGAGCTGTGGGTTGGTATATCATGATGGAGAAGTCTCAAAAATAGTAGATGCTTGAAGAAAATAGTGAGATTCTACTCTAATCGGCTCTTTCGTCTCATCGGTATAATGTTTCAGACTAAGAATATTTTTTTTTCTTGTATTATCAGGAGAATATTTCAAGTGTTTCCTTGTATTTTATTTTTATATATTTTTAGAAAAAATATTATTTGTTTATGTTTGAATTTTTTTCAGTATTTATTATACTGAATTCTTAACTCTTTCTTTGGTGAATGAAATATCACCAAACTTGATAAAAGAAAAAAAAAACACTAAAACTTTGTACGAATTCAGAAAAATGAATTAAAGGATACCCATAAAACTGATTATTTTATCATTTAAATAAAATCAGTATAAACAACTCAATTGTCAAATATCTCATATGAATGGTGTTACAAAACAACATAGTAACGAGCTAATATATTCTCATTAAATATAGAGAATGTTTGGAGAATTCAATATTTGGAACTTAAAATCCAACCTTTGTCTACATGACTACATGTATTGCCTGGTTAGTAATAGACATGCACCAACACCCTCAATCTTTTTTATTAAAGATAAATTTTACCCAACAAAAAAAAGGAAAAAAGAAGGTTCACAGAAATTGAATCTCCTTTATATTTATATTTATATTTATATTCAGGCAGATGTAGCCAAAACAAATAATTAGGCATCGTTTGTTTTGAACATTGAACATTGAAATGGAACCTTTTGTAGTTCAACAAAGGAGACTGGCATATATTGCCTTGCCTTTTGGCAACTTTAACGCATTTTTCAGATAGATTTTTGGCAGCTAGGATCTATGTTTATTTGCAACAGAGAAATAAGGATATATGTATCTTTATCTACATGATTTTAGAGAAGGGATCAAATCCCTCGTGTGGTGGACCTTATAAAAAGCACAAATGTCGGTACATATTTGTGCCTACAATTTTATAAATGTGTATAAAGAGATGAAGAATTCTACTCTTTAACCAATTAAAGGATCTCCTATAACAATATCAGGGCTTAGCAAATCATGTACCCCACAAAATTAAGAGGCTGGTTGGTTGCAAATCGCCATCGGCTGGCGGTGACTCATCCTTCTAATTCATCTTTATCCAGATACAATGAGTTCTATTAGAAAAACTTCATATGAAAATGGTGTCATATTAATTGCATTACAAGACAAGCACTTGGTATTATATTATCATTCTAGGATAGTAAATTAGCATAACGTTAGACGTATTTATTTTGGTTCTTCCTTTAAAGCCAAAAGAAAAATAGGAAAAATGTTTTCTAACATGAACTGGATTGACTTTTGCTTGTTCTTTTAACTGGCTAGAGGTTTGGCTTGTAGAAAGAATTAATCTAATAACTAATAATGCAGAACTGCAACTAGAGACATATGAATGAGATCTTGTGAAATCAGAAAAGTCTAATGGCTTTCCATAGGTTGACTCTGTAACAAGACTCTTGTTTTTTAACATTGGTGTGCTCAATTATGAATCTGGCCCTCTATAATCAGATCAATATGGCCCTCTAGAATCAGATCCCCCCAAGATACAGAATCATTACAGGCAAACAGGTCAACTCACTCGTTTTCACAGCATATTTTTTATACTAATTTTCTATGCTCTAATGGGCATTAAGAAACATGGAAAAAAAAGTGAATTAAAGAAAAGTAACGGATCTGTAAAACATACTAGGAGAGAAAACAAAGTAGCATATAAGTAAAGGTAGCAGCACATCAAGTTGAAATCCAAAGGCAAGTAATGTCTGTATTTCACCTATTCTTATTGGAACCCACATGCCACAATAAAAAAAAAAGTGTTTACGTTTTAATTCCTACTGGAAAATAGTTGGCCTTGTGGTAGACCCCCAAAGGCCACAACAATAAATCACAGATGTATTGGAGAAAATTATGGTTTTAATCATCAAAATCACATAATCTCTTCCACAAATTTAATCTTTATGTTCTACTTTTATACTACAGATAAAATCCAAATCAGGTAAAATTTTATAGAGCCTAAGTTCATGAAATTAACTCTTGTAAAAGGTTAAGGGACACGTACAATTCATCTTTTTTTTTTTCTTTGATGGAGCAGGAGAAATGCGATGCACTCAGAAGAATGTCTTTTCTTCCACGATTTTGCATCTGCTGTCAAGAGGATCAAACACATGTTTAAGAATGTCTTTGACTATTTCAACAATATCCTCTTCTTTAAATGAGGTTACAAACTTCACTGCATCCAACAATAAAATACTCTACATCAGTGTTTGGTATCTTAATCTGTTGGAGAATCCACCAACTATTAGTAACACAAATTAATAGGATTTTAAGGACTTCACATGCTACCATACTTGGTGACGACTAACAGATAATAGAAGTCTCCACACGTGGGGAGACGACACAGAATGTACTTCATCTGATTGAGAGATATGGATGAGGCAAAAGATTGTTCAAGACATTGATGGAGCCCACCGATGCAGTTAAAGACATTAATTCAACCTAGTAACCACATTACTAGTCATAAATGATCATATGATCTAATATAGTGCTTTTGGAAAAATAAAGATCTAGTAAACACATGTTGATTAGGATCGTAACCATATTTTATTATTGAGCCAAACTCATGGTCGTCCAAAAGAATTAAAAAAGCCAGGCATTAGTTGCATGTAAACATAGATGTAATACAATACAAGTACCAGAAAAATGATTAACCATTATTTGTATTAGAAGTACAGGAAGAAGAACCCAACAACTAGGTAGAGTAGGTAGCAGCCCAAGAATTAGCATCAATCTTCCTTGAAAGTAAGATAACCAAAAATGGGTTGCCACTGGGTCCAAGTGGAGCCACTACTATTATGATTCTGCTAGCATAAATTATCTAAGATAATGTTTGTAGTGGATAAAAAACCAGTACAAACAAGAGTCATTGACAGCCTGTTGAAGGAATCCCTTCCTACCATCATCACCCACCTTAATCATGAAGTCTATTTCCTTCTAATTCATGATGTTTCACACATGTGGTTCTCCACTAGAAACAGGGGAATTTTATTGCAGCAAACAGAGCTTATGGTTTATCTTCAAAGTTTTACCCTCTATTTTTCTTCTTCTACGAGACTTTATACAGGCTGGCTATTTTACACAAGATATATCTCTTGTATCATGTTAACTGTAGGCACTGGTGAAGGGACATGTAACAGAAATAGCCAAAATCCTTACCTACCTATTAAATCAGAGACAAATCCATCATGGAAGGAGATAACTGGTCCAAAATAAATGGGACCACTATTATTGAGAACTAGTGGATCATCTAGTCTCATCAATGACCTCGGTAATTTCCTTAGCGATTGCATTTTAAGCAAGATATAACTCATCATATGAAATCCAGTGAAGACAAGAATTGTACTTCATCTTTAGTGAAGCATGGTTGAGGCTGATGTAGATATAATTTTGAAGTTACTTAAAGCATCAAAATGAGTTTATCTGCAGCTTACACATTCTCACATGTGATAAGCAATTGAATTGAATAAAATACATTAAATCAATGCTCACAAGTTTTTTTTCCTTACATTCCTTTAAAAAACAAGCTCAATCCGATGAGGCTAGAGTCTTGAATTCACTTGTCTCTCAATTGTGATTGATAAGTCACATATCAAATAGAACGATCCAAAATGTAATCATTTTAAAATCTCAACAAGGACATTTTTTTTTTCTTTCAAAATGTGACAATAACTCCCTACAGCATGATACAGTAACCCTACTGAGACATTATCCACTGTTGTATTAATAGGACTGCAGTTCTCCATAGTCACATACAAAATTTGCACACCTCCATTTTGTATTTTTGTGAGGAAAAGCTGCTCTTTTGCATGTGAATTACACCACAAAAATGGTTACCATACTATTTGTTATAGACTGCGTGGCTCAGAAGGTTAAATCTATTCATATCTACTTACGTCTCCCGGTCTCAGAAGGCAAGAGGTCAGCTTACATAAAAGTAACCATAGTTGGGGTCCATAAAAAAATTGGGATTTTGTAGATACAGCTTGTAGTCCACAGGGGGAGTAATCAAAACTAGATACCTATAGAAAGAAAAGGAAAGGGTCGGCCTTGGGCTATTGTAACTTAATAGTGACAATTAGATTCTACATTGGTGATATGATATCTGATACAATGTGTCAGCAGTGATTCTGCGTGGATCATGTACAAATAGTACCATGGATCAGAGTCCAAGTCCACAAGTGTTACAATCAGTGGTGGACCACCGAATCGCTGATTGATATGCCAGTAGCGCGGTGGTCAGTCGTCAATATTTGTTGGCTGTGTGATTTAAATAGATGAGTGTACTGGCTACCAAAAAAAAAGATGAATCATGAAAGTACCCAGTAATTTTTCAGAGCCAGAAGTCTAGAATTTGGTTTGCAGTTTGCACTTCTCTCGCAAGATATGGAAAATGTGAGATAAAATGAAAGTCAATAAGTGGTCAGCAATAAAGTTCGTATGATCATAGATGAGTGGGTAGTGGTGGGTACCAACAGTAAGGCCCATAATATACATGGGCCTGTAACAATACGAAGACTAAACTTAGACCCTGAATTCAACCCCAAAAGGTGCAACAACAGTTGCAGGGTTTAAAAACATGCAAGGCAAAGAATTGAACATCTATTAGCACCTTAAAATGACAGTACCATACTTCATCTGGCAACGTAATTCTCTGAAGGTCATTTATGGGGATATCTATAGAGAAGGACCAAAATGTAGATCAAAAGAAGAGGAAAGAGAAGAATGAACAGCAAGCATCCCAGCTCGCCATGTCATGACTTTTGGACAGTACTTAATTCCCATATGACATCATAAAAGAAAAAATTCTACAGAGTCGAACTATTTCTAGTGGCGCGAAAACATATTGTACTAGTGGAAGTGATTACAATGCCTCCCAAATAGCTAGACTTTTCCACCCAAGTGACAATCACAGCACCCATGTTCATAAAATATCACAATTCACAGAGTAACGAGGATTGAATCTGGCATGTTTTCAAATCGAAGCAGTAACATGGGGATTAAACCTATTAATTTTTTTTGTTTAATAATGCACTTGCTAAAACCAACAGGGTGCCATCTAATTTTCACTTCAGAGACAAATGTAGAACATATAATGGAAACGAAAATTAAAAAACAGTAAATTCACTATGTCCTACTTTTGTTTTAGGATGAATCTTACCCCAAGGAAGAACAGGAAACTTCCACCTCTTTTCAGGGACTGTAATAGCAAATGCAGCAACCTGGCAGAGATTGAAATCCATTACATCTGGACAAAGGAAACAAGTAGAAAATCTACGCAAATTTTGCTCTACCAGAAAATCAAAGTTAGATTGGGATAGGAAAACATGCCAAGGTGGAAGCAGCAAGAGAACGAGGAGAACTATAAAGAAGTGATGTCTCCTCCTTTTCATAGAGAAGATCCATAATATCCAAGCATGCCTCAAAGTCCACTTGTTCCCCAACTTTTGCCACTTCCCTAAACTCAAACATACACCAAAACATGCACTTTAGTCTAAATTAGTCATCCATTTGAACACACTAAGTAATCAATTAATTTACTGGTATCATTTTTTATTTTGATTTCTTACCGAAGAAAATTACCTGAACTGAGCCAGGAGCTCTTCCAGGAAAACAAAAGCAATATTTCCAGCTCCAATCTCATAATTTAATACCTTCTAAAAAAGTTCAGTATCTCAACCATCTGAAGTTGAACCAAAGTAGTGTAACAAAACCCAACAGTAATTCTTTGAGATTTACCTGCAAAAAGACCACCTCCTATAGAATTGTCTTGTTAATTGATAGAGTAAATGACTACAAAGAGTAATCAGAGTCAAAAAAATATCATAGCAAGAAAACTGTGGCTTACTGCTTCCAAGAAATCTCGAGCTGTAAAATGCTGTTCTTTAATGGTCTTATCGCTAAAAATCTTCAATCTTTTGACAGACAGTGGACGAGAATCATGTATCTAAAGCACATTCAAATATATCTAGTCACTAATGTGAAAGACTCAAAGAACAAAAAGCAAAGTTATAAACAGGATAGGACCAAAAGCATATGTAACATAGCTTACTTTACTGGAAATCCAAAGAGAAATAAGTGCAAATAACTGCAAATTGCTCTCTGTCAAGGACTGCAAAAGCCAAATTCCCTTGCTGTTTTGTCCTACAAACCTTCATTACAAATAAAACACAGAAGTAAACATCTTATAGAAATCATCAAATTAAAAATTCTTGCATCATAGAATTTCAATTTCCTGTTTGGTGTGCAAGAAAATTAACCAAATTTTCCTTAAATTACGGTATAAACAATCTCTAATTTCTAAAAATACCATCAAACCTTATTCAATTATTTCAAAAACTAATTTTAGAACAAAATTCCAATTCTATTCTCATTTCATTTCTAAGACTTACCAAACGTAAAGTGACATTTAATTGTAGAGAAAAATGAAATTAAAAAAACATAATCAACACGAATAACACTACTTCTCCAGGAATATATCTAAAACATTAGTACGAGATCACTAGCAATTAGCAAATGAACAAAATTTCTGATTTAATCCACAATTAAACATTCCACACAGTCTTAATCAATTTACCTAATTAAGAACAGAGAAAAAAATTAATCAAAGAAGAACGATAGCTGGTGTATATATACCTGGAGAGAAGAGGATAGAATCGATCAGCAAAGAGAGACAGTGCGGTGTATTTAACGATCGGAGTAACTTCTTCTTCAAGCTCCTGTAAATTATACTTTTATTAATTTTAGCCATTAAAAAACATAAATCCTCTAAAAAATTACACAAAATCAAATAAAAATCTGAGAAATTTATACTGACATGAGCAGATTCGATCAGGAACTGTACAGCTTGAAGGCGGAGATTCGAAGGTGAGACGTCC
>CATIWO010045764.1:0-11115 GCA_949673435.1 Macaranga tanarius
CGTGCTACCAACTAAGGAGTATGTAAGTGTTACAATATCTCTTAGTTGTTAGGTCTCCCTCTTGAAAGCATGATTTGGTTGCTATATTGTTGGTATGTTGTTCATTATGCATGTTTAGCTATGTAAGAGTGCATGTGATATGATCTATGGGCATGGAAGTGCTTTGTGTTTGATGCAAATGTTGCATGCAATGAAAATTATTAAATTCCGCATTTTCATTGTTTCTCTACACACACTTTCCTACAAATAAAACATGAAACACAAACGGAGGCCGATCGCAAGGTCGGGTGGGCATTCCAAAAGCCCTTGCCCAGTTTTTGGACCCAATCTCTGAGGATGGCTGCTAAGCCCCTCCGTGGGATCCAGTTGTTGTACAGTGTGTTCTGGCTTTCACCCGGGTGGCGACTCCATCTCCGATTTAAACCCATCAAAAGACCCAAAGTTGTATTTCCTAGTGGGTCCTGAACCTGCACAGTGTCGTATTCGCCAAATATTTGGGCGTGCGCTGAACCCCGCCATCTATAAATATATAGACAAAAAAATAAAATTTAATGTTTGCTCTTGATATGACAACGTTGCAAAAGACTTACTATAGGAGGGTAGAGTTTATTTATGACTTCAGTCTTGCTAGAATGTGTGGAATTCATGGTATACCAGCTTATTTTAAAACAAGCCAAAAACACCATAAAAAGGGGAAAAAATTGTGTTATATACTTATATGAAACACGTACAAGTTATTATTAAAAAAAAAAATTAATTGCTGTAAATTTAAATATTTTAAATCAAAGTGAGTCACCAATAATATTTTACCTCCTTTTCGTTATTAAAGGGTTATTATTATGACTTTCATTGGGCTCTGAAGCCCCCAGTGCCTAATGGGCTTTATTTTAGGTCTCTAAATTAGTTTGACATCTGCTGCCGGTTTAATAATCAATGGGGATAAGGTGCAAATATGACCCAGAAGTTATACCTAAAGTTCGCATTATATCTTAATGTATTTATTTTTTTTAATTTGGATCTTAATCTTGTAAAATGCGGTCATATTGGACCCTCTTTTGAAATATTTGACCCATCTTTAAAGAATTGCTGCAATTAAGTCCTAAAAATCAAATAAACATTTAACTTTAACACTAATTAATAAAAATTAGTTTCAATACCAGTAAAAATTGATGAAATTACTTTCAATATATATATATATGATGTTCCTAAAATTTTTAAAGATTATTAAATTTATAAGAATATTATTTTAAAATTTTTAAAAATTTAAAGAAAAGTTCAAATATTATTTATAAACCTAAAAATTTTTACAATCAAGTGATATATATTCAAAAAAAATAAATAAATATTTTCTATACACTTATTAAATTTTTAAAAATTTTAAAATCTATAGAAAATTTTAATAATTTCAAAATTTTAAAAAAATTTAAAAAACTTTACTAAGTGTACATAATTTTATTTTGTTAGTAAAGTTGTCTCAACCTAACAACGTATCTTTTGCATGATGGGTCAACAAGAAAATAGGGACAACGGCTTAAGCCATTAGGTGTAGGTTAATGGCTTAAGTCGATGTCCAGAGGTGGAATCTTATAGTTCTTCTTATTTGATCTGAAACTGATCGATCTAGTTATGAGCAGGTTAAAGAGAGCTCTAACAGACCTTGGAGGACCGAACCCACGTATGTGGTAAAATACGGGGATGACTTGTGGCTAGGGGTGAAAGGCCAACCGAGATCGGATATAGCTAGTTTTTTGCAAACTCTATTTTAGTAGAGTGTATGATATCGATGGCCCTAGGGTTGGTGAGGCGAAATTATTAAAATTTTTAAAGTTATTAAATTTTTTTAAAATTTTTTAAAATTTTGAAATTATTAAAATTTTTTTATAGTTTTAAAAATTTTAAAAGATTTAATAAGTGTGTAGGAAATTTTTATTTATTTTTTTGAATGTGTATCACTTGATTGTAAAATTTTTAGCTTTATAAAAAATATTTGAATTTTTCTTTAAATTGTTAAAAATTTTAAATTTATATTTTTATAAATTTAATAATCTTTTAAAAAATTTAGAAACATATTTTTATAAATTTAATAATATTTTTATTAAAAAATTTAATAATCTTTTATATATATATATATATATATATGTGTGTGTGTGTGTGTGTGTGTGTGTGTTTGTGTTTTGAAAGTAATTTCATCAATTCTTATTGTTATTGGAACTAATTTTTATCAATTAGTGTTAAAGTTAAATGTTTATTTGATTTTTAGGACTTAATTGTAACAATTCTTTAAAGGTGGGTCAAATAGTTGAAAGGATGGTCCAATATGACCGTATTTTACGAGATTAAGGTCTAAATTGGAAAAAAACATACATTAAGGTCCAATGCGAACTTTGGATATAACTTCACGGTCATATTTGCACATTATCCCATAATCAATGTATGGTATTAGATTGACTTTCTCTTCATGCCTAGTTGGATACTCTCCAATCAAACACTTTATTTTAGAGAAATTTATCTCAAATACCTCATTTTTATTTTATTAACAAAAGTGCCTAACTTTTTCATTTATTACAGTCATACCCATCCCTTTTTCTTATGTATCCTTTTTTTTTTTCTTTCAATTTTGCCTCAATTTGTTTTGTTTTTTTCTTCTCTCCTTCGTTTTTTTTTTTATTTTTACTATCCTTATTTTTTTAACCCCACCTTTTCTTTTATTATTATTTTTTTTTTATTTCTCCTTGTTTTTCCTCCTCCTTCCTTTTTCCTCTTTTTATTTTTATTTTCTCATTGTTTTTTCCCCACCTCCCTTTTTTTTTTCTTGTTTTTTTCTCATCCTCTCCCTCTCTTTTCTTTCTGTCATCTCTTATTTTTATTTGTTCCTCTCATCTTCTTTTTTTCTTTCCCTATTTTTATTTTTATTTTCTTCTCATTTTTTCCTCTTCTCCTTAATTTTTATATTCCCTCTTTTTTTATAAAAATATTTCTCCTTATTTTTTCTTTGCTCACTTTGTTTTTTCTTTTTTTCTTTTTATTTTTTCCTTTTTTCCTCCCCTTTTCTTTTTTCCTTTTACTCTTTTTTTATTTTTTTCCTCAAATCCTTATTTATTCTTTTTCTATTTTTTTTATAATTTTCTCCTTGGTAGGGTCTCAATTATTTTCTAATCAAGTTGTTGTAAATAGCTAGAGTGTAAAATATTGAAATTATATTTTAACCAATCTACTATAAATGGCATTCATTATTTTGTTAACAAATGAAAATGGCTTGATTGAGTAAAGTTCATGGAAGATGTCTTTCATATCTATGCAGTGGACCTCATTGATGGGTCTTTGTTCTGCCACACTTACATAGCCATCTATTTTACGTAAAAACTACAGCCACTCACTATTTTGTCTATAAAATTATAGCTTTCTAAAAACATTAATTTGCTAAGATAAAAACAATGCATGTCACTTGTCTTAATTTGATTGTGTGTAACCATTTGCATGACATGACAAGGGCTGTCTGTTGCCTACCCATTCATATCCTTCTATTTCCCAAGCAAAATATTGTATACATACAGAGGTATATTTATAACAATCACTATTGTACTAAAAATTCAAAAGTTTACAAATTTTTGTAATTTTATTTTAATTTTTAATTTTAATAAAATATTATGATTTGGTTGATTTTTAAATAAATTATTATTTTGAAATTAAATACAAATACTGATGTGACATCTAAAAATCTCAAATTTGTTAATTTTAAATCACAGGCTTTATAATAATTTAATAGCATATAAAATTTAACCATTAACAACTTTTAATTATTTTATTATAATTTTTAATTTTTGATCAAAATATTTTAATTTGGTCAATTTTTTACAATTTTTATACAAATAATTATTTAATTAAAATTAAATAAAAAAGCGCTGGCATAACAATAAAAAATTAAATTTTCTTGTAGTATTGTTTATGCTTAAAATAATAAATATTTTTAATGTAAAAAATTACTATAAATAGTATGAATTTTAGTTAAAATATAACATGTGCACACACACATACACACTTATTGTAGGCTAGTTATATATCCTGCAGCTAAATCACATGTTTAGTCCCAATGAAGCACAATCACATCTCCATCTCTTTTGTATTCCTTGACTAGATATGTAGTTCATGATAGAGCCTATTTAATCAATTGTTATTTGGTATACACCTTTCAACAATTCTTGCAAAATCAGCAAAGATTAACTTTAATTTTCTAGAATCTTAATTCGCCTATTTGCTCCGCACTCAATTCCAGCATCTTCTATGTTCTATGTTAAAAATTCATCTTTATCCCTGAATTGACAAAAAAAAAAAAAAAAAAAAAAAGGAAGAATTGAGCTCATGTGATTTCTCATCTCTCGAAACACTCTAGCTCTCAAGAAGCTCGTCTCTTTGAAACTCATCCCCACCTCTCTTTGTGCCATCCACCCCATAGCTACAACCTCTCGATTCTTCAATACCAACCCCGGTCACCGCTTGAACGACAATGACAGTTGATCATTACTCTACTTGCACTCTTGCTCGCCGTCCAGTTGTCTTTTTCCCAGGTAACCATTTTCATTTCTTGTATTGCTTTATTTCTTAAAAATAGAGAATTTGGCATGAAATAATTTTATTTACACTTTTTTTTTTTTTGTACTCTTATGCAAGCATGATGGACCCACTTTGGATATGTGAATTTGCATCCTCTCTGGGATGATTTTGTTATTTTTTAATCTTGTCACAGGAGTGAATGTAACTTAAAACATTGGATTTCTAATCTGCAAATTAAAATATTTAGTTATGTAGATTATTAGAGAAAAAAAAAAAAAAAAAAAAAAGCAAAAGTCTCTCCACCTTTGCAAAAATGAAAGTGCCAAATGCTTACAAGAGTGAGAAGCAAATATTAAATAGAAAAAAAAAAACTATGGAAGCGGTTGGTGATAGATAATGGGGCACCACTGGTCATTTTCTTTTTCTATCAAATGATGGCAGTGTCCATGTACTAACATTGGTGCTTGTGGTAATATTAAAGGTAGTGATAAATTGATGATAGTGATAATAATTTTTGGGGCTAAAGTGGCGATTCACCCCTGAACTATCATCCAAGGTGCAATTAACACCAAAATTAACTTTTAGACTATTTTCCCTACAACTTTTTAATTTTGGGCTATTATGTGACACCACTCCCATCCGACACCCCGTCAGACAGCACCACAGCTCTTGTTGCTCTACCCGAGGCATCAACGATATCATACTACAAACGGGATGCATAGGAAAAAAGGGCTCATATCAAATATTTATAAATATACACCAAAAAGACTAATACAACCCAACAATCTCGAAAGAGTGGCCTATCTAGCCATGGGAAGTACTACTATATCTATACCAAAAGAGCAGTTACTTCCAATACAACCCGTCCAAAAAAAAAGGAAACTAACAAGGTCTGGTGTAATCTACGTCCAGGTCGAAGAGACCCGAACTCCTGGCATAGTAGCATGCGACACGGTGACTACCATCAAGCACACATTTAAAAAATCTATCTGCTCCATATGTGTATGATGTTCAACTGCTATAGGCTCCAAAGCTACAAAAAAGGATAAAATGGCATCCGCGTCGTGGCAGATGTAATATTGGATCTCTGTCTCAGCTCCCTCTATTTCGTACGTCATCGCAGTCCAATGCATCGCCATTTATTTACAACTATGTATGAGCTAGACTATGCTGAAATAAAGTTTTAAAACAAGAGTGGTCAGTATTTTCTCAAGAAAATACCCAATGAATGGACAGATTACAACACTGTTCCAAGAAATAACAGAAAATAACAATAACTAGAATATTTGAAAATAATCAAAATATTTCCACTTTATGCATAAAATAATCCATACAAAATAAACAGATTTGTAATTAAATCGTAATAATCATTTAAAATATATCTTTAAATATTCAAATCCGGTTCTTCCCAAAATTACAGTTTCTTTTTCTTTCATATATTTCAAACAAATTTTCTTTTCAAATATCTTTTTCTGATTAATTACAGCAAAGTACAAAACAATACGATTTTTCAAATATAATCAGGAACAAGTCAAGTTGCTATCGATGAGGTGGGTACCAATCAGCACATTAAAGGTCCAATATAGGTATGCATACCGATCTATAAACTACTCGGATTAGCCCCAAAGGCATTCAAGAATATCGAGCGTTGTCCCAAAGATAGTTATCATAATCTCATGTCTCAATTTTGTGAATTTCTCTTTGTACCTCAAGTACAAGAATATCAATCACATGTGTTGCTATGCCCCAGACACAGTCTTACATCTCACAGAACCCTGCTGTATCCTGGACACGGTCTTACTATAACCACTTTTCCATTCAATGTATATGTGCTCACAAAATCATCATATTTTCATAACCAATCATGTTTTTTTTTTATCAAAATAAAGCTTTATATCATTTCGTATATTATATACATAACAAACTAGGGTTAAAAACCGATTAGAATCAACTCAAACAGTATTTTGAACAATTAAGGCGCCACCCTTATGGCCACTAAAGTCCCGCCTTATCAACTTTATGCAACTAAGGCATCGCTTTATGGCTTGTTAAGGCGTCACCTTATCACTCACTAAAGTGTCACCTGAGGGCTCAAAGTGGGCTGAGGTGTCGCCTTTGCTCAAAGAGGCGTCGCCTCTGTACAATCAGGTGCCGCCTGATCGCACCTGTAACATTTGAATTTTCAAAAATTTCATCAACAGATGAAAATTTCAATCCAAAACAACCAAAAATCATCTAAAAACAATTATATCAATCAAATAGTTGAAGAAAGGAAGTCCACTCACAGAAATGTAGGTTCCTCCCTTACTTCTTCTTCCTCTAGCAGCAATGCGTCCCTCTTTTCCTTTTTTTTCTTCTTCTTCTTCTTCTTATCAGTATCAATGGCGGTTTATGCCAAATTACAGTTTAGTCGCCCAACATGTTATTTTTTAATTAAGTTCTTCCTCCAAACTTATTTTTCTTATGATTTAGTCCTAACCCAGAATAACTTAAATTATTCAGGTACGGACATGACAATTCTTCCCTACTTAGGAAATTTCATCCTCAAAATTTAGAGAATGCTCGTTTCCAATCTAATTCGTACCTGAAAAGAATATGTACATATATCGTTGTCTCTTATCCTCCTCTCATTCCCATATAGCTTCTTCACGAGAATGATTCTTTCACAATACTTTGACCAAAGGAATAATTTTATTACATAATACCTTTTTATCACTTGCCAAAATTAATATTGGCTATTCTTCATAGCTCAAAATTTTTTAAATTCCACTGGTTGTTCTTTTAGTGTGTAAGAAATATCACTTTTATCTCTTCTCAACATTGATACATGAAAAACGTCATGAATTCTAGACAGACTAGAGGGTAAAGCTAATTGATAAGCCACTAGCCCAACACGTTTGATTATTTTATACTGTCCAATAAATCTTGGACTTAGCTTGCCACATTTACCGAATCTCAACACTCCTTTCCATGGTGATATCTTTAAAAACACTTTTTCATTAATGTTATATTCGATATCAGCTCATTTAAGGTTGGTGTAGCTTCTTTGTCTATCTTGTACCATTTTCAAATTCGCTCGAATCACATAAATATTTTCCGTAGTCATGTGCATAAGTTCTAGACCCAATAATTTCTTTTCTCCGACTTCTTCCCAGCAGATTGGAGTCCTACACTTTCTTCCATATAGTGCTTCAAAAGGTGCCATATCGATATTACTTTAGTGGGTATTATTATAATCGAATTCCATTAATGGTACTTGCTTATCCCAATTACCTCAAAAATCTAACGCACTAGATCCAAGCATATATTCCAATATCTGTATAATACGTTCGGATTGGCCATCAGTTTGAGGATAAAAAGTTGTACTAAACCTTAGTTTAGTACCTAAGGCTTCCTGTAGACTTGGCCAAAATGGTGATGTGAATCTTGGATCACGATCAGATACAATTGACACTGGTGCTCCATGTAACCTCACGATTTCCTTCACATCCACCTCAGTTAGCTTGTTCAAGTTATAGCTAACCTTGACAAGCAAAAAGTGCGCTGACTTTGTCAAACGATCAACGATCACCCATATTTCATTATTTCCTTACTGGGTTCTTGGCAATCCTACCACATAATCCATTGTGATATGTTTCCACTTCGATTCAGGAATTGGTAAGGATTGTAGTAATCCTACAGGATGTTTATGCTCTGCCTTCACTTGCTAATAGGCCAAACACTTTAATACAAATTCAGCTATATTACCCTTCATTTCTTTCTACCAGTAACTTCCCTTCAGCATTCTATACATCTTTGTACCTCCTGGATGCATAGCATACACTGAACAATGTGTATCTTCTATTATTTCTCTTCTTAATTCATCCACATATGGCACATACAATCTACTCCTAAACTTCACAATTCCTTCTTTGCTATAACTCATCTCCTTCACTATTTCACCTTTCACATCACTGCACAGCTTTTTCACTCCTTCATCCACCCCATTGTGCTACTAAAATTCTTTCTATTAACAACAGCCTTATCTTCAAAGTAGTTAATACTCCTGGCAGAGTATCCACTCTAAAATCAGCATCTAACTTCCTCAGTTCAATCAATAATGGTATCCTAACAGCGTGGATATAATATAAATTTCTACTCAATTTTTGGCTTAAAGCATCCATAACTACATTAGCCTTTCCTGGGTGATATTCTATTATACAAATGTAATCCTTTAATAATTTCACCCAGTGTCTTTGTCTCAAATTTAACTCTTTCTGAGTTAAAACATACTTCAAACTCTTGTGGTCCATTAATATTCGACATGTTACTGCATACAAGTAATGTCTCCATATTTTTAATGTAAATACCATAGCTGCTAACTCTAAGTCATGTATGGGATAGTCCTGCTCATACGGTCTCAATTGCCTTGATGCATATGCCACTACTCTTCTATTTTTCATCAACACACAATCAAGTCCTTGCTTTGAAGCATCGCTATACACCATATAATGACCTCCTTCCATAAGTAATGTCAATACTGGCATAATGACTAACTTCTTTTTAAGATTTCAAAGCTTTATTGATAATCTGAAGTCCAATCATATTTCATATTCTTTCTGAACCATTTTGTCAATGGTGACATAATAATTGAGATATCTTGTACGAATCTCCGATAATATCCAACTAGTCCTAAGAAACTCGATATCTTTGTTACATTCCTTGGTAGCTCCTAATTTATAATTGCTATAATCTTACTAGAATACACATATACTCCTTCAGCAGATATTACATATAGCACCTTCCAGATACCACATACATGTATCCCCAAAATTATAACAAAACATGAATAAGAAAATTTTTCTTCAAAAGATAAGTTATATATGAAAGTATAAGTTTGAACAATTTACATAAACTTTGCATATGTATTTTTTAACAACATAATTAAATTTACAAAATCCCAAAATTTAGATGCTCATGAGGATGAAGATGTCAACACCAAGTACACTGTTGTCCTACCTGAGCTCACAACTAAACCAAGCCTCAGGCTTTCTACCCAAGCAAGCACCTCAAGCTAGGCTATCTAATACCTAAAAACCACAATTGTAAAGAAATGAGATTGTAACTCAATAAGTAATTATTAATATAACCCAACATATAATTCTCCTTAAGAACTAATTAATGAGAAACATAAAATTTAATACATACCAAGTAAAGTAAATAATCCAATATTTACACATTAAGAGCTAATACTAGGAATTGAACCTAATTTTGATCCAAAGTAAAGTAAAAAACAACGCCTGGCTACGCCAAAAGATTGGTGCTCGTCAGACCACTGGTGACTGTTAGTGGTCACCTGGTTCAAGGGGCTGGCGATTGCCAATCACTGGCGATTACCAGTGGCCCATTTTACTAGTAATGATTGGCGATCGCTAGTCACTGGCAATTGCCAGTGGCCCATTCTACTAGCAATGACTGGCGATCGCCAGTAGCTGGTTTCAGTCACAACACTGAATTAGGCCAAAAATATGGACCACAACCATTCACCATTCACATCATATATAATACATTATTTTACTATCATTACACAACTAAAATCATAATTCTCACATTCAATCCATATTCAATATATATATAAACATAATGCAACAATTCATGTTTATGCAAGTTAGTATCCGGTCGGAGTTCTCAACACATGTTCACACGTTTCACACAAAACTCACTTTTTCTTATTCCTTTTCTTGTTCTTTTTTATATTTTTCATATACAAGTGGCCATTCCTGAAACTCTCTGCCCAGCTCAGTCTCATATCCCATACGATTATATATCTCGTATGAATGGCCACATCTGAGACTCTCTGCCCAGCTCAGTCTCAGATTCATTTTCAGCAGAGGCTCTTTGCCCAGTTCAGTCTCCACACTCACATATTTTCCTCACATTCCTCACATCAATTATTATGCATGTGTAGTTCACCATTCTCACAATATATATAAAACCATACCATATCAAGTGGCTTGCACACTGATGAGTGTGAAAAACACTTGTTTTAAGCAATATATTTTATTGCATCTTAGGCTTATTAGTTGCATTAGTTAGTTACTTTTTAGTTAATTTAGTTAGTTTGGTTACTTTATCTTAATTAGTAGGATTTATTTATTTTTAGATAATTTCTTTTGTGTTTTTATGTTGTAGGATGCATTTGGAAAAAGATAGGATCAATTCTTGAAGATTGGATAGGCCAAAGACTCAAGATAAAGCCTTATCTACATTGGGGATGCATATGGCCGTATTTGGAGATGAATGAAGAATGTTATAAGCCACATTACAGGTGGCACAGCTGTGCCACAATCGAGCACGGCCGTGCACTACTTCAACACTAGCTGAATTGATGTATTTTGTGCACACATGTCATGTCCGTGTGCAGCCATGCAAGCCTTATGTGACAGCCCACGAAAAGATAACTTTGAGCTGAAGTTTAGATAGATAGGGACTTATCTTTTATCTTTTAATTAGATAGAGTTTGAGAGGGGCTAGATTACCTTTCTCACTAGGACTTTAGGTCTATAAATAGGACCATTTACTCTT
>CATIWO010045767.1:0-13435 GCA_949673435.1 Macaranga tanarius
GTTGATCGAGATTGATAATGATGAGATGTTTACAGGCATTTTTTTATATCGTAAAATAATATTATGATATAATTTTTTAGGAAAAAGAGCTGCAGCGACCGGTTACCTCATGGTAGGTATTTAAGAAGACGCATAAAAAAAGATGGTTCATTTGTTCATAAGCGATCACAACAAATCAATGTAAGATTTTATTTTTAGTTATTGATGAATTAATCATTTTTTTCAATTTATTTTGTAATAATTTTTTTAAATTGTAGGATGAGGTTGAGCATATAGCTGCTTCTATATCTCAGAATCACGAGGAGAATACGACGGAGAATGCAGAGCCTCTATAGATTTATATGAGCCAGGTATTTTTACAAGCAGTAGGTGGACAAAAGAAATAATGAGTGTATGGTCTTGGATCACAAGCAGAAGAATTTTATCCGAACTCATTCTCCAGCTCATCTAGCTCTTACTTGAGATACGCACCTTTTGATCCTGCTGTAAATTTTCTCAAAAGGACTCAAATCCTGTTGTTGTTGTAAATAAGATGATGCCACCCATTTGAAGTTGTATATGGTTTTAATCCATCAAATCCTATTGATTTAATTCCTTTGCCTCTCAACAAGCTTGTTAGTGTTGATGGTTCTTCTAAGGCAGATTTGGTTAAAAAGCTGCACAAGCAAGTTAAAGAGAGGATTGAGAAGAAAAATGTAAAAGTGACCGAAAGGGTCAATAGAGGGCTATTCAAAAGGTGTTCCAACCTGAAGATTGGGTTTGGGTTCATTTTCGAAAAGAAAAGTTCCCAAATCAGAGAAAATCTAAGCTAAGTCCAAGGGGTGATGGACCATTTCAAGTTCTAGAACGGATCAATGACAACGACTACAAGATTGATATGAAAGGTGAGTATAATATCAGTGGTACATTTAATGTTGCTGATTTAAGTCCTTTTGAGGTAGGTGATGAGCTTGATTCGAGGATGAATCATCCTAAAGAAGGAGGGAACGATATGGACATGGCCAAGCTTAAAGATGGTGGTGGCGTTTGCATTGATGATAGCATGGATGGGCTTGATGGAGAGGACAACAAAAGATAAAGCCAAAGATAAAGGTAAAGATCCATTAAGTATGCCACAAGGCCCAATTACAAGGTCAAGGTCCAAGAAGTTCTAAGAGGCCTTAATTAGCTATATGCAAGATTGGGCTAATCAAGGAAGTCTAATTGCTCATGTTAGGTTCAACCCAAGTGAAGACTTTAATGAAGGGGATTTATTTAATGTTTTGCAAGCCCAAATACATGAAGACTAGTGTGGCCTAGTATATGGGTTGAATTCTCTTCTTTAGTTCAGAACTATGTTATTAACTATTAAGCCTTATGCTTGGTGGCTAAGTAGTTAGTAATTTCCTTTATTATTATTTGGGTTTTATTATGTTAGAATATTATAAAAACACTACTTTGGGGCATTTTTAGGCAGATTAGAATTGAATGAAAATTATCATTGTTTCCTTTGCATAGTTGCTTGAATTCTTGAATTCTTATTGAATGCATAAACCACTTATTAAGGAATTGATATATCCTTATGGCATGTTAAGGGTTAGGGTTTAAAGAACTCAGTTTTCTTTAGGTTCTAATTCTTTGATCAATAAATCTCTACAATCTGATCTAAGTGATTCTTGGGTTTGACGTCAATTTGTTCTTGGGTTTTCAAGATAGTAATTCACGGGTTCATAACCGTTAGGGTTTGTGGTTCTATTCCTTGGAGGTTCTTAACATTATATGCAAGAAATCAACTTAAATTAAAGTAAAGAATAAGAGTTAATAAATCCCTAAGCTACTTAGATCCATCCTTGTACATAATAAAATCTAGCCTAAGAATGACATGATTATAAAACCACAACTCATGAACATTCTTATAAACAATTCAAAGAAATAAGAAGAACAATAAGACATAAAAAACCCTATAATCTTTACCCTTTTAACTCCTTGAATGTTGAATGCCTATAAACTACACCTTTGCACAATGATGAATGCTCTAATTTTATATTTTAGAATTCACACTATAAAAAACAAATTATGAATAATATGTAGATGTTAATTCCATATCTTAGAGTCCCTATATATAGGCTTGAATTCATTGTTAATTAAATTGGAATTGGAATTGGGGTTCCCAAGTTGAATCCTTATTGAATTAGGATTAATGCATCTAGCTACGCACATAATCTACCTTGAATGAAAATTTAACCTTTAAAGATAAATTAGCTAGCTTTTAAGCCCTTTAGTAAATTTTTAGTCCTTTGAATTGGCTTTTTGTAGCTTCTTGAATCACAATAATCCGAGTTGTATAGTGAAAGTTATGTATAAAACACTTTAGCTTGCTACAATGGGTGTGCAAGTAGGAATACCCTCACAGCCGTGACACAAACCCTCATGACCGTGATGTAGCTATTTTGCCAATTTCTTCAACTCAAGCACCTCCTGATGGCCGTAACACTAACCCTCATGGTCGTGACACTCTTCCCAAAGATTTTCCTTGTAGAATTAAGCTTCAGTTGGCCTCTAATTACATCTTACTCGAATCCTAAGTCCTTAAACCCTTGGAAAACATGGAAAACACCTTAAATGCATAAAAAACTTATATATATCAATAATTACATATGAAAATCAAAACTTAAACTAATCTTAATCCTATATGTATTATGCAAACTGAAGAAAATGCTAAGAAAAACCCTAATTTTATATAAAATGCATATTAACTATCTCAAAACCTAAACTAACATAACTTAACCATTATTAACCAATTAATCACACTATAATAAGTAAAAATGCCTAAATATTAACTTAAAATAAGTATAAAATATGGACTTACTAACTCTCCCACACTTAGAATTTTACTTGTCCCCAATAAAGACTTCATCAAAATCACAACTCATGCATAATAAGGAATTTGACAAAGTACAACCACATTTAAATATACTTAATATATAACTTAACATGGCTCTTATACATTAAAATAAAAAATTAAAAAATAAGCAAATGATAGTATTTCTCAATAGAGGTAATGAAAATTATATAAACTAATACTCATGAATCATAAGCAAATTCAAATAATTTAAAAGCTAGAAATCCCTTATCCTTAAAGAATGATAAATAATTAATTTAAGCACAACTTAGGGCATTCTCTTAAGGAGGTGAACATCACTAATTCAATTAAGGCCACATGAACCTTTGGTTTACTCATACTTAGGTTATTTTGGGCATAGAGTATTGGCATGGGTGACCAATACCTAAATTACTTACAACCTTAAGCATTAGAGTATAAAAAAACAATTTAATTACTAATGAGTACAAATCCACAAGCGTACAGAATCGTAACATGTAGTAATAAAAATATCGTCCCACAGAGATTATAAATTGAATACTGAAATACTCACTATGTTCGTTTGTTTAGACACCGAAATAGAGTTTAGATTCTTTAAAAACTAAAACTAAATCAAAATAAAGAAAAACTCAAATTCAAATAAATTTAAAAAGCTAGGGTTCTTATTCTCAATTGTACTATTTCATAAGATTGATTAACCAACTAGGTCTATGTTAATCCTAATTCATTTTTAAGGGATTTTCTAGAAACCATAGGTTTCCATCTCAAATAAACCTAAGATTAATTGGGAATTAATTAACACTAAATTTTTCGGCTCTCACCAACCTAATGTCTTTTAAATCCAATTTTAAAACACAACCTTTTAATCAATACTAACCACTTAACTGTCTCTCAACTAATTAAGCAATTAATAGGTTATTGTCTAATCCTACAGAACCTATTTCTCAATTAAGATCTATAGTATTAATTCAATCTTAGGGTGATCAAACCTAAAATGACATTAAGCACAACAATAGCCAATAAATTAGAACTAACAATCTAACATTAATCACAATAATTCAGAATAAGAACCCTAAAAAGGAATCTAGCCACTCATATTAAAAAGAAAAATAAGAGATGAAGAAATGAAAAAAACAATTACAATCATGATGAATAATAAGAAAAGTTAACAAGAAAACTCCCTTCACTAAAGTGTAGAGAATGCTTGTTCTTCACAATCTTCAAAACCAAAGCCTATTCTAATATAAGCAAAGCATAAAACTAAAAATAAAAGTGTTTTGAAAATAACAAAGAAATAAAAATCCAAGAACAACCCTAAATGAAAAATAAATAGTTCTATTTATCAACCTAGTTTCCTAGCTAGAAAGGTCATCTAAAACCTTTCAAACTCTATCTAATCATAAGCTTAAAAGATGAGCTTATATTTATCCAAACTTCAGCTCCAAATCCACTTCTAATAGGCTGCCACATCAACATGCAAGGGTGTGCAAGAAAGTGACATGGCCATGCACCAAAATAACTCTGAATTACTTGGAAATAGGCATGGGTGTGTGTGAAATCTACATGGGTGTGCAACTCCTTAGACATGGGCATGTGCATTTTTAACATGGGCGTGCGCCTCTGCAACTTGCTCTTCTTCAACTCAGGTATGGGCATACGTGATTTTAGTATGGGCATGTCATCTGATGCAAGGATAATCTTTTAATTTAATCTCCAATCTTATCTTATCTTCAAGCATTATCTCCATCTTCTCTTAAATGTATCCTACAACCAAAAACTCAACAAAAATTATCTATTTAACATAAAAATAACTAAATCCTAATAATTAAAACAAAATAACAAAACTAACTAAACTAACTAAAAACTAACTAAACATGCAACTACTAAACCTAATATGCAATAAAATAGAGTGCTCAAAATAAGTATTTTTCACACTCATCAAATTTTCCCACACTTAAGCTTTTGCTTGTCCTCAAGCAAAATAAGAAAACAACCTATTTATATAAAGAACCAACATCATTAGTAGTTCTTAAATTGAGGAACCATTCTAATCTCCCGTTAATACAAAGTTTCAAACTAAAAATCAAAACAATAACTCATGGTTGAGAACATAACAATTACCAAGTGAAAAGCAAACTCCCTCATTGAATTCATAAAAAAGCATGATTAACAACTAAGAAAAATGAAAGTAAGCAGGAAACACAAGCACTTAAGTAGTTCTCACATTAACAGCACTTATAAGGTATAAAATTTATTCCTCAAAATTTTCTTTATTATAGTATCCCCCACCTTTCCATATTACTCAATGTGGATACCTCAATAAAGTCCTTTGGATACTCATACCCCTTATAGGGCATTGGAGTATATGTACGAGTACGTTTTATGCTCCATCTCGCTTAAGAATTATATATTTTTTTATTATTTTATTTTATTATTTTTTTAAATGCCTATGTATATATGAACTACACAAAATATTTAAATTCCAACTTCCAAACATCTTTCTTAACTATCAAGCACCCTAGTTCAATCACTCAATGAAAGAGTAAGCATTAAGTTCATTAAAATTTAAAAGTCCTTAACCACAAATTATTCCTCTTACTTAGTAGTCAAAACTAAGCATTAAGAGGAGATTATTACACTTACTCAATAAAAACACACCTAATGATATAAACTCTTTATAAAAATAGGCTCAAAAACTTAAGTGAAGGGTCTTTTATTCATACAAAGACAAACTAAAATGCAAAAAATGAAAAAACATAAAAATAAAAAGGGAAAGAAAACTTCCCTATTTATATGCATTCAAAGACAAAGTCTCTGGAACTATGACTTCAATAGATGGCTCTGTTGATGCCTTAGTTCCTTTGTCTTGAGAGATCAATTATTTCAGCTCTTCCACTTTAGCTATTAAATTATCCATCCTCATGTCACGTATAGTCTCATAAACTTCAAATTTAGTGATCACATCCATAATCATGTGACAAACCCTTTGATCAGTTTGATGTACTATATCTTCTATCTTCTTTTCAACTTTCCCAATATTTTCCTCAAATCTCTTCTTTTTCACTGCTCTATTCTTTTTCCTTGCTTTGGCCTTACTGTCCTTCTTATTCACTCTCGCATTCCCATGAGCTACTTGAGGCTTGATATCTTCTTCCTCCTCTTCATTGACATCATTAAAATTCTCTACCACCTTTGGAAGAGGAACTTCTCTATGTCTTAAGGTAGTTTGACGCAGCTGACAGCATCTTTGACAGTCTGCATCCTCTAGCATTCCCAAATATGTGATGATCTCAGCTCGGACCAGAAAATATTTATCAAAGACCTCACGTTCCAATGGCTAAAAAAGGGCGAGTTTCCTTGGTAAAAAATGCATGGCTAGGCCTGTGATAATGTGACCTATAGACATCAATATTTTCTGCCCCTGCACAACACGCCACATCATACGAAAGACAAGATATGCACTATTCACCATATGGTTAGTATACATACACCATATTAAGAATAATTCATCGGGTATAACTTTAGTGCTATCATTCTTACCAAAGATAGTGTGTGCCATGAATTTATGTATCAGTAAATATGAGTGACTATGAATTAAACCACTAACCATTATATCTCCATGGCTTATTCTATACCCATTAGTGATTTCAAACCAAAACCGAGTCATGTTGAATTCGGGAGGAGGTTGACAAATACCTCCTTTGGAAAAACCAAAAATTTCAGTTATGAGTTCATAGTCGAAATTGTATTCCTTTCCAAAGATTCTACATGAAAAAATTCTTTGCTCCTCATCTTTGATTTTTAATGTAGTGTAAAATTCAATGGTCAATTCTAGGAATACATCATATTGTACTATTTTCAATTTATACGAGCCTAGCTTTTTGTACAAAATATTCATATAATCATGCATTCCAATTTCTTTCAAGATCTTATCATCAAAATATTTTGGCATGTACATGTTTCTTTTGTTAAGATAACATAATCTCTTACCTTCTTCATCCGAGAAAATAGGGAAAAAAGTATCATACTTATCTTTAAGATCAATTGGCTTAGGTCTTATCTCCATTGGTGTCTTCCTTTTATCATTAGACCTTCGGCTATTGCTAGACATGCTATATGAACTCATTAGGTAGCAAGAAAAATAATTGCAGAGAAAATAAATGCAGAGAATTTGATGTAAAGAAAAGTGTAGAGAATGTAGAAGACTTGAGAGTTCAACAATCCTATGCCTTTAAATAGAAGAACAAAATTTGAAGTTTATAAGGACTAAACAACTTATCTCCTAATCCTATACTGAAAAGATAAATTTTATTAAAAGATAAAAACTAAATATCCTAATAGAAAAAGGACATTATAAATTAAAATCCTAAAAACTAAAAATACTAAAATAATCCTAAAAAAAAAGAAAAAATAACATAATTTAATTAGAAAAAATTTTATTTTTCCTCCCCCACACTTAAAACTTACAATGTCCTCATTACGTGAAAATAGGACAAAATTCAGGTAAGTAACAAAATCAAGTTGTACGGCCATGCCTAATTTGCGCATGGCCGTGCATATATTAATACAAAATTTCATCAAGGCAGGCACATGCGTGTAGAAAACACGCATAGCCGTGCTTGTTTTGACATCGCTCATCCTTGACACAACAGAAAGCTGGCACGCCCATGCCGAAGAGTGGCATGGTCGTGCTTAACACTCACATTGCAAAAATTAAGTGGAAAGTAGCGAAATTATTTCAAAACACATTCAATATATTTAATTAAACAAGGTTCACAGAAATAGAATTACAATAATGATAATTAAAACACAAAACCCACATCAAACTTTATCTAAAACTAAGTACAACATAAAGCAACAAAACCTAACACATAATTCAAATAATTACTCTTCTCAAAAGCTTCAATTGTTATGCCCAGGGTCTTGTAGAGGATAAGAAGGTGGAAAAAAGTTTTGCGAATGAAAGTATGCCATCAAGTTGTGGTTGATCATGTTGATGCTTTGATGCATGCCATGAACCATTGAAGTGAGCTCACTAACATTTGAATCGATCACCCCTACTTGAAGCTCCAGATCATGTAATCTTCTTATTACATCTTGTATATCTCCACTTTCCTCCTCTTTATCCATTTGTTGTGGTTGCGGTGCATTAATGAGGTGGGAATTTCTGTGATGATCTCTAGTAACCATGCCAATAGCTTCCATCATCGAAATGTCAATCAAAGAATGGCCTTTAAGTTTTTCAAAAGGCATATTGTCAACATTAAAACCAACATAATAAGCTATGTTAGTGACTAATCCACCAATTTTGATTTTCTCCGCCATTTTGGTAGCCACATCCTTCAACTTGAGTGCTATTGTATAACAAATATCTAATTTCTCATTGTTACACATACAATACAAAATATTTATCTAAGTTGTGGTTACCACAGTATCACCATTTTTCCTAGGAAACAAGGAATGTGCCATCAACCGATGTAAATACCTTAGAGCCGGTGATTGAATTCGAGATTCTTTCACCGACCTAGCCTCATAAAATCCACTCATTTGGCCCATAATCTCATTCCAAAATGTATTCCTATCATATTCCACTGTAGCATTTTGATTCGTAGGGAAATGAAATACATCATTCAATTCAAACAAACCCATTCTATATTCTATATTTCCTAATCTAAATGTGAGCAATAGGGTTTGTTCATCAAAATGAAAGGAAGAATGAAATTTTCATGTAGGTCTAACATAGGTAGGGCTTTGCAAAATTACAAAGACTTTCCATCCCATCCTAGTTAAATATATGTTCACCTCTTTAAATAAATTAATATCCTTTAATGAAGAAGTACTCATGTATTTACCGGGCACTATTTTCCTAGAAAGCAATTGCTCAAACTTCTTACTTTGCCCCTCATGCCGAAATTCAATAAGTGTAGGGAAGGGTCTTACTATACAATCCTCATCAATTCCACCCAGATTGGTAGAGCTTCCCCTATGTGTCCTTTTTGATCTTGATTTCTTGTGGGCAATTGATTTTCTCCTAGGTTGCCTCTCCATGAATGATGAGAACGTTGATAGATAGTGAGAGTAGAAGAAAAATTGCTCAAATTGGCTAACTTAGTAAGGAAATGAAGAATTGTAAAGAAGAAGATGATAATGTGTAGAGAATGTAGAAGACAGAGTTTAAATAGAGAAGAGAAGAGTGTAGAAGATATTAAATTTTGGAAATTGAAGAGTTGGGAATTGAAAAAGGAGTCAAAGTTGAAGAGTTCTATGAGTTAAGAAGTGTGAGATGTTGGGAAGGTGAAAAGGTTGTGAAAGGTTATGGGAATTTGACCACTTTTGAAGCCCCAAAATTTGTGCAATTTCAAAAATTCCTAACAGGTCGCACGACCATGCCAAAATCATGTATGGTCGTGTAGCTATCGATACTCATTGAGGTCCAATCAGGCATGGCCATGCCAAAAACATGCATGGCCATGCCTGATTGCAAGTAAAAGTATGACTGGTACGCTGATAAGACACGACCATGTGAGAATAGTGCATGGCCGTGCCTGCCTTGAAGCATTTTGGCCTGAATCAGTTTTATTATGGCATGGTCATGCCTGATTGGTTGATTTTACAAGTTTTCTAGCTTATCAGGTCATATAGTCATGCAACAGGGTGCACAACCTATCTATTCAAATATCACAAGTATAAAATGCTAAAAATGAAAGCACAAATTCTCATGTAATCATAACTCTTTATTTTCCACATAAATATACACTTATATAACATCTTCTCGTGTTCCTCCTCTTCTTCAAATTCTTGCCTTTTCTAGAGCTTTTTATTTTCACTTCCTACAAAACAAAATACGAAAAACTCATAACTCAAAACACAAAGCTAAACTAAAATAAAGAAAATAAAAGTAAAAATGAAAAGAAAAGCTTGGTTGAACTCCCAAGAAGTGCTCTTTTAGGTCTATGAACTTAAACTATCATGATCTTCATGGTGTTGAATCAACCAAAAAGGTCAATTGACGAGAATTCTTCAATATGCCTCATGGTAGATTTTCAGTCTTTGCCCATTGACTTTGAACTTTTCTCCTTGAGTGTTGTAAAATTCCACAGCTCCATAAGGATAGACATGGCTCACTACAAATGGTCCCGACCATCTACTCTTGAGCTTCTCTGGAAATAATTTGAGTCTGGAGTTAAATAATAACACTTAGTCTCTTTCTTAAAAACTCTTAATCTTTACCTTGGCATCATGCCATTTCTTTATACGTTCTTTATAAATTCTGGAGTTTGCATATGCCATCTCTCTTATCTTCTCCAATTCACTCAACTGTAAAATTTTCTTTTCCGCAGCTTTCTTGTAGTCGTAATTCAAAGCCTTAACTACCCAGTAAACCTTATGCTCAATTTCGACAGGAAGATAACATGCTTTTCCATAAACTAACCTATATAGAGACATTCCAATAGGTGTCTTATATACTAGTCAATATGCCCACAAAGTATCATCCAACTTCATTGCCCATTCTTTTCTTGACTTACTCACTGTTCTTTCTAGAATCTGCTTCAATTCTCTATTACTGACCTATACTTTTCCACTGGTTTGGGGATAGTATGGAGTGGCTATTTTATGTTTAACCCCATACCAAGCTAGTAGTACCTCCATATTCCTGTTACAAAAATGTGTTCTTCCATCACTTATGATAGCTCGAGGCATCCCAAACCTAGCAAAAGTTTGCTCAAGAATTTGCAAACTACTCTTGCATCATTGACTGCACAAGATTGAGCTTCCACTCATTTGGACATATAATCCACACATACAAGAATATACTTATTTCCATCTAATATAGAAAATGGCCCTATAAAGTCTATGCCCCACACATTAAATATCTCTACCTCTAGAATTCCAGATTAGAGTATTTCATCATTCTTTAAAATATTGCCACTTCTTTGACATGCATTGCAACTGAGTACAAACTTCCTAGCATCATGAAAGAGAGTAGGCCAATAGAACCTAACTTCAAGAACCTTAGCAGTAGTTCTTTGTGGACCAAAATGGCCACCATTGACCATCCCATGACAATATTGCAAGATTGAAATGGTGTCTTCATCTCCTACACATCTTCTTATCATGCCATCACTACATAACTTTCAGAGATATAGATCATCCCACAGATAGAACTTAGAGTCGTAAATGAGGTTTTTTCTCTATTGACTATTGAATTCTTTCGAAAACTTTCCACTTGAGACTAAGTTAGCTATGTCAGCGAACTATGGTGCATGTAGACTTCAGATTGCTAACAACATCTTATCCAGGAATGGCTCTTGGATAGGTTCCTCCTCTTTATCTCCGCCTTGCTCCAACTCTAATCTTGAGAGATGATCAGCTACAATGTTCTCTGATCCCTTCTTGTCTTTGATTTCAATGTCAAATTCTTGTAGAAGCAGCACCCATCTTATGAGTCTTAGCTTTGAGTCCTTCTTATTCAGGAGGTACTTCAATGCAGTATGATCTGTATAAACAATAACTTTAGCACTAAGAAGATAAGATCTAAATTTATCAAAAGTAAAAATTACTGCTAGCATCTCCTTCTCAGTTGTTGCATAGTTGAGCTACGTATCATTCAATGTTCAGCTTGCATAGTAGATGACATAAAGTTTATTCTCCTTTTTTTGGCCAAGTACTGCTCCAATTGCATGGTCACTTGCATCACACATCAATTTAAATGGAAGGTTCCAATCGGGTGAGACAACTATCGGAGCTATTATTAATGATTCCTTTAACCTGTCAAAAGCCAATTTACAATCATTAGTAAAGTCAAAAGAAAAATCTTTCTTAAGTAGTTTGCAGAGAGGCTTAGAGATTTATGAAAAATTCTTTATGAACCATCGATAAATACCTACATGGCCTAGGAAACTTTGAACTCCTTTGACATTTGTTGGATAATGAATCTTTTCAATGGTCTTCACTTTTGCTTTGTCCACTTCGATACCTTGTGCTGATATTCTATGCCCAAGAATAATTCATTCTTCCACCATAAAATAACAATTTTCCTAATTCAGCACTAAGTTTATTTCTTCACACCGTGTAAGAACTTGCTCCAAATTCTCTAAACATCCCTCAAAAGAGTTTTCATAGATTGAGAAATTATCCATGAACACATCCATAATTTCTTCTACCAAATCTGAGAATATGGCCATCATGCACCTTTAGAAGGTTGTTGGAGCATTACATAATCCAAATAGCATCCTTCTATAAGTAAATGTGCCATAAAAACATGTAAATGTCATTTTCTCTTGATCCTTTGGAGTAATTGCTATCTGATTGTAGCTTAAATAACCATCCAGGAAGTAGTAGAAAGCATGTCCTACTATCCTCTCCAACATTTGATCTATGAACGGTAGTAAAAAGTGATCCTTCCTAGTAGCTGAATTCAATTTCTTGTAGTCAATGCATACTCTCCATCCATTTACCACTCTTGTAGAAATTTACTTGCCTTCTTCATTTTCCACCACGGTCATGCCTCCTTTTTTTGGTACACACTGGATAGGACTTACCCATGAACTGTCTGAAATTAGATAAATAATTCCAGCATCTAGTAGCTTAACTACCTCTTTCTTCACCACTTCTTGCATGTTTGGATTGAGCCTTCTTTACCTTTCAATGGTTGGCTTGTATCCATCTTCCATTAGAATTTTGTGCATGCAATAAGATGGACTTATCCATTTTATAGCAGAAATTTGCCAACCAATTGCTCTTATTCTCCTTTTAAGCATCCTCACAAGTAGGTCTTTTTGGTCTCAGGTGAGTTTAGAGGATATAATCATGGGTAAAGTTTGGTTCTCTCTAAGAAAAGTATACCTCAAATGTTGGGATAAAGGTTTCAAGTCTACATTCGGTGGTTTTATGGTTGATGGTGGTATAGGTTCAGTATTTGTGTAACACCCGCCCTTTCACATATGTATTTATGACGTATGTATGGTATATTATGCATAGTAGATAGTGGCCTTATTTAAGTTGGAGTATGTGCATGAGTGTAGAAAAAGACTTAATTGTGAGGTAAGTTTGGAGTTAATTATAATAATAGAAAGTTATGAGGGTATTGTGTAATATGCCCATTTCATTAAGGGGCTAAATGAGTATTGTGATGATATTTTGTTATATTATTAAGTATTATTATATTTGTTATTTATGTAATAAATATGGATTTATTGGTGGGTTGGATAATTATTATAAGAATACTTTAGGTGGCCAAATGGAAAGTTACAATTGGTTGAAGTTTATTGGTGTATATTTAATTGTAAAGTGAAGAGTTGTGCAGAGATTTTGGGAAGAAAATGATGAGTGAGTTGGGAGTGATTTGTTACAAAAGAAAGTTGTGGACTATTGTGTAATAATCCTATTTTAATAAGGGGGTGTGTAGAAATTTTTGTAATAATATTTATATACTATTTAATTTAGTAATGTTGTAGAGAATGGTGATATTTATCTATTATTATTATTAAGATATTTATGTAATATTATATAATTAGGGGAGACTTTTAAGGGGCAAATGCATATTTTTTATTGGCTTGTGTGTGTATGTGTGTT
>CATIWO010045815.1:0-14215 GCA_949673435.1 Macaranga tanarius
TAATAATATATTGTTAGGTTTTGTAATTTTAACTATTAAAATAATAGAAGTATAATGACATAAAACTAATAATAATAATAATAATAATAATAACAATAGATTTAGTTTATTGTTATATTTTTTTATTATTTATTATTTGAAGTTGTAGAGGTTAATAATATATTAATGTACATATTAAATTGTGCATTTATATATTCAAAATATAGATAAATTTAAGTGTCATGTATAATTTTAAAAACTAAAATAAATTTAAAAATAAACAAAAAAATTTAATTTCTTAAAACTACTAATATTATTGGTGAATAATTAAATTTTATATTAATATAATATATAATATATTATTTAATTTTTAAGTTTTACAAACTATAAATAAATTATATTTTAAATAATTAATATTTTTGCCAAAATATGGATTAATTTGTAAAATATTAAAAATATTAGGAAGGTATATGTAAATGTGTAAGGGGTCTTTTTGCAGTTTGTTAAAAAATAGGGAGCTAATTGTTATCAAAGGGGTCAATTGGACTTTTTTCGCAAGTTAAAGGGCTCAATTGTTGAAAAAGTTGAAATTGGGCCTATTTGAGAAGCACACACAAGTTGAAGGGCCTACATGACCTTTTGTCCGCATATATATATATATTAAGAAAGGAAGATGATACATATCTCGGTCCGAGATTGTCTCGGACCGGGAAAATTACTAGTTTGACTCCTCCATTTTACAGGGGCAGTATAATTGGGGGGGTTAAAATGTAATTTTACATATAAAATTACCTTTTTGCCCCTTAAAAATTTTTTTTCCCTTGAAACAGGGAGGGCAAATTTGTTTGCCCTGCCCGAGACATACTGTAGATGTCTCGGGCAGAGACATCTACCTTTTTCCATTAAGAAAATAGCAATTACTGTGAATTTTGGAAAAGTGCTGATGCATATAGAATTCGCTGCTTCCATGCATAGTAGGGGCCGATTTTGTAATCTCACAAACTTATATAATGGTCAAGCATAATGATTCAAGGGATTAGACCCAGTGCTACCAAAACCGGTGATTCCAGATCAGCCCTATAGTTAATGAAGAAGGATGGACATTTACCAACAGTTTGTTTTCTAATTTATTGGCTGCAAGTAGGAACAGTTGATTCTGTTCCTGATGGTTCACTAATTTATTGGCTGTCTCATGATTCCTGTTAGTTAGCACCTGGGTCTCTTCTGTTTGAGGTTTTCATCTGTTTTTTTTTTTTTATCCAAAAAAGCCCATTTTATTGCAGTTACCAATGACAAGAATTAATTAATGAAGCTAAGAACATTGCAACGGTTGGCAAAGACTTTATACAGATGTTCTTATAATAATTCGACTGAAACAAAAACAGAAAAATTTTGAATAAATGATGTCTTTGGATGTGACCAACAAAAGAAACTAAAATCTAAATTTAGTGATAATTAGTTATTTTATCTATGAGATGTGATGCAAAATAAACAAAATAAAACAACACAACACAAGATTTCTTTGATCATATTGCAATATAGTAGTAGCTGAATAAAACTGAAAAAACAAATTCTTTACCTGCCAAATGGAGAAATTGACCTACAGATTCAGTGAAATTTTTTTGTTTAAAACCCACAAGCAAAAAATAAAAAAATTCCCAAGGTCCATTTATTTCCATCTACATCTTTTCTCAATTAATTCTTTGGATACTAGCCAAGAGATCATATCAATTCTCCATTCATCATCATCTTCTTCTTCTTCTTATTCTTGTACATCTTTTATCTGCAAATATATTCCTGAAGAAAAAAAAAAAAAGAAAAGAAAAGAAAACAAGCTTCAGCTATATACACACAATGAGTATTCCCTCTAGTACCCTTGTTAATATAAGTGCAGATTGTTTTGATTATGTCAGAGTTTTCTCCGAAGGCATGTGGAATGTGAAAAAAGGAGACACAATTCTCCAACATTCTTTATTTCGTTTCCAGGTTCAATTATTTGTCATGGTCGCTCTTTCCCATGCATTTTACATTTTCCTGAGGCGTTATCACTTTCCTCGACTCACCTCTGATGTTCTGGTAAATATCATCATGCCCTTACAATTTGAAATAATTTCCTGTGGCTTGATCCTGATAATAACTTGTTTTTTTTTTTTCTTTTCTTGTAATGACTTTTAGGCAGGTATTATCCTGGGACCAACATTGCTTCAAAAATATTTTCCTGACGTAACCACTAGATTGTTTCCCCCATTGCCAAATCAAGTGTTTGGTTCTTTATTAAAGATTGGATATATTTTGTTCACATTCCTAGCAGGAGTAAGGACCGATCCGAACCTGATAAAAAGATCAGGGAGAAAAATTATGCTGTTGTCACTTCTAATATGTGCATTCCCTTACCTAATGTCGCAAAATATAGACATAAAATTCGATCCAGTTGGTGCAGTTCTAAGTGCTCCAGCTAAGGGTGCAAGATTGAACAATGCTGATGTCTTTTTCAGTGCATTTGTGACGAACCAATTTGTCGATACCAGTGCTCTTCTTTTGCAGCTTAAGATCAGTAACTCTCGGTTGGGACATATTGCATTGGCAACAACGTTGTTAAGTGATGTAGCTAGGTATGTGTACCAAAATGTTGTGGTCTCAACATTGAACAGATTGTTGTATGCATCTTCTGTAAGAGTTGGGATACTCTTCTTTATCCATCTGGTTTTATATGTGGGGTTTGTGCTAATCGTGGCACGACGGATGATTTACTGGTTCATCAGAACAACTCCTGAAGGGAAGCCTATCAAAGATATTTACTTGAATTGTATTATAGCATTAGTGCTGATTTTGGCATCAATTGGTGATGGTTTAGGGATGGATTTTCTTTTGGGTCCTTTGCTGCTGGGGTTGATAATACCAGCAGGGTCTCCATTAGCAATAGCAATAACAGAAAAGTTTGATACCATTGTCTATGGTTTGCTTATTCCACTATTGTCGACAATCTGTGCGGAAAAATTTGATCTATGGCAATTTATTGGGCACTTTGATGATGCTCTCAATTTTCAAATGTCATTTATTGGATATCTGATCAAGTTGCTCGCAACTTTTATCTTCTTACTTGCTATCAAGATTAGTCTCAAAGAATCTATTGTTCTTTCGCTGATCTTGAATGCCAAAGGACCTCGTGAAATGGGAACATTTTTGTTGTTCACTACCCTTGAGGTAAATCAAACTTTCATAGTGTGTGTGTTTTTTAGCGGGTTTAGGCAAAAATTTCCCATTATTCAATGCACATGGTTTACTGCATTTGTTCTCATATTCTAGTATGGATGTGCCAACAGGCATTGACACATATATATCTCAATTTGGATAAATACCCAAGTTCAAGTCCCCTGCATAAAATTTTGAGATGAAGAAGCTTTACACCAAATGTATATTGAATAATTTTATGGGGCATCTTGCCGACACGGTGTATTATACCTTGCTTCGATTTGTGATGCATACTTAAAAGTATTTTACACTTGTCCAATAAAATGAGAAATATATTTTTGTGTTACAAATCCAACTTTAGGGTGTAATACACCCGGAGTACGCAAAAATTTTCCCTACTTTACTTCAATAACCAATTGTTCTCTTATTGAACAAGCCTCACATTTTGTTTCCTCTTTCTGTGCAGTTAGGAGATTTGGACAGTTCAAGTGGAGTTTTCTTAGTATTCTTGCTAACATCATATGCACCACCATTGATCAAACTACTCTATGATCCAAGTAAACATTACATAGGATATAAGAAAAAATGCATTCAGTACTCTCCAAATGACGCAAAGCTGGAGGTATTAGTTTGTGCTTTTAAACAAGAAGATGCCTTGTCTGCAGGCAAATTATTAGAGCTTTCAAATCCTAGCAAAGACAGTCCATTGACAGTTTATGGACTTTGCTTAGAACTTCTTGGCAGTGACACACCTTACACAATCAACCATCAATTAGGCCAGAAAAGATCTGCTTCCAAAGGGACTCGATCCCAACCCATCATCAATATCTTCAAATACTTCATGTTACAGCATCAAAAGATAGTTCAAGTAGATGTGTTCACAGCAGTATCCCCTCTGAAATCAATGCAGGAAGACATCTGTTGGCACGCGTTCGACAAGACATGTTCGTTTATAATACTACCTTTTCATCAGAAATGGAACAGCAGAGGAAAATTAGTCTCAAACAGCAATGATTTAAGAATCCTGAATGGTACCGTTCTGGATAGAGCACCATGTTCAGTAGGAATTCTTATCGATCGCAGCAGAAGTCAAGGTCTATCATCAATCTTCACTCCAACGACTGTCTATCGTGTTGCAATATTGTTCATAGGTGGTGAAGATGATAGAGAAGCATTGGCTTTGGCATTAAGAATGGCAAGAAGTCCGAAAGTTCAGCTGACAGTATTGTGTTTCATCACTCCTGATGGCAACACTGGCAATAGCTGGGAAGATATGCTTGATCATGAAGCTTTACGAAAAATGAAGCACGAAATGTCTATGCTTAATGGCAATATTAGTTACATGGAGAAGACTGTAAAAGATGGATCTGGTACAGCTGCTATAGTTCGATCAGTAGAAGGAAATTATGATCTTATACTAGTTGTTCGTCGACATGAAATGCAACCTCAAGCAATTGAAGGATTATCAGAATGGACAGAATTTCCAGAACTAGGACCAGTAGGTGATCAACTTGCTGCTTCAGAAACTGCTACTTCACTTTCTGTATTAGTTATTCAGCAACAAATCATGAAAGCAAGTCACAGCAGTATCTTGAATTAATGATTGGTGATTAAGAAGTTTTAATGCAATGTGAACCCATTGAAGCACTTGTATTATATGCTTGATTAAGAGAAATTTGTTAGAAAAATTCTTTTAAATTAAATATTTTTTTTTCTACTTTTCTCGATACACATGTATATTTATCAATCCTTTGAGATACAACTTGTTATATCTGATCTTTTCATTTTTTCATTCAAGAATTATTTTTTATAATATCAACGTAATAACTCAACTTAGATAAATTTAAGAGTTACATAGAAAAAATTATTAAATAAAATTTGTTAGTTTAAACATTCACATATGCTAATATAAACAATATATAAAAATCTAAAAGAATTATTGATATATGTATAATGAAAAAAAAAAAAAGAATATAGATATGTTTTGGCCATATATTAGGCTTCTTTAAAAAGAAAGTGTCATGAAAAAAAATGAGACAGAGATTGTTACCATTTTAATATTATATATACTTGATCTCTTCCATTTCTTAACTGAATCCAACTCTATAATTCATAAGGGCAACTGGGCAAGTGAAATAGAAATTGACAAGAAATTGAATAACAAGAAATTGTGAAGAGGATTTGTGGTTGATACTGCAAGTCATGAATCAAGACTAATGACAATAGAAGTATAGGCTGAGGATAATGGTGCAACAGCAATTAGGTATATAACTATTAGGTATATATATATATATAGTTGAAGCCATCGAAGTTCTTGTTCTACACAATTTATGGAGTTGTGTGGCTATGATTTTAGATGTTGGTTTTTTAGTCAAAAAGAAATCTTCAAATTAATTTTATTGCCTATGAGCTTAATTAACATGATCATTGACCTCTAGCACCAAAAATATGATACATATTTTTTTAGAAAAAAAAAAAAGAAGAAGAAACTGGAAGCATGGTAACTTGGAATATGTCTAAAAGAAATAAAAATCTAAATTTAGTTTATGAATCATATTTCTGTTAAGAGTTCTAAATATTAGCTTCCATATATAGAGTCATACACATTTTTATGCCAACTTACTAGTGCTCAAAATAAACAAAAAAAACAAAAACATAGCTATAGCATATACATATATATAAGTATATGTATGTATAGTTACCAAAATAAATTCATTTAGCCAGCAACAATTAATCATCATTTCGTTTCATTATGGTTGATCAATCAATGATGAACTTACCCTTTAAACCGCTTTTGAATGTAAGCGGAGATTGTTTCGATTATGTTCGTGTTTATTCTAATGGAGTATTGAATATAAAGCACGGTGATTATGTTCTTCAACATTCATATGTTCGTTTCCAAGTTCAATTATTTTTAATGGTCGTAATTTCTCATGCCTTCCATCAATTATTGTTCAGCCGTCTACGTTTTCCTCGACTCACCTCTGATTTCATGGTATTAATTTCTCGAGTTTTGCAAAAATTTGATGATGTTTGTGCTGTGATTTTTGTTCTTATATATATATAGCTAGACATGATGTGCAATTTTTTTTTTTTTTTTTTTTATGTCTTAACAGGCAGGTCTTGTCTTGGGAAGATCAGGTCTGGAATATTTTTTTCCTCAACAATCACAAGTCTTGTTCCCTCCAATCCCTAATCAAGTTTTCGGATCACTACTAAAGATTGGATATGTTCTGTTCACATTCCTCACAGCGGTTAGATTGGATACAAGCTGGATAAAAAGAATAGGAAAAAGAGGTTTTTTTTTGGGATTTTTAGTGTTTTCATTTCCTCACACAATGTTAAGAAGTTTTCAACTAAAATTTGATCCTGAACTAAACATTACGGGTCCGGGGGCGAGTGCAAGGATTCAGAATACACAAATATATATATCAGCATTTGCAACAAGCCAATTTGTTGATGTTAGTGTTGTCCTGATGCAACTCAATATCACTAATTCTAGGCTTGGACATCTTGCATTGGCAACAACATTGCTTGGTGAATTAGCAACATTTGTTTATCAAAGTATAGTTTTTCTGATTGAGAGAGTGATATTTACAGATTCAACAGGAATTGGGATTCAGTCCCTTCTTCTTCTGATTTTTTTTCTTGGATTCATTATCGGTGCAATGCGAGCACTATCATTCTGGTTCATCAGAATAACTCCTCAAGGAAAACCCATAAAGGATCTTTACATTCATGTTGTTGTTGCAACTGTTCTAATTATGTCATCAATTGGAGATGGAATGGGAGTGAATTATTTATGGGGACCTTTTGTTTTAGGCTTGATAATACCTGCAGGTTCTCCATTAGCAACAAGTCTAACAACAAAGCTTGATACTATGGTTTATGGGTTGCTTATACCTCTTTTGTCTACATTTTGTGCCACTAAAGTCAATTTATGGGCAACATTGACCAATCTTGATTCTTCTCTCAATTTCCAAATGTCCCTTATTTGCTATTCGATTAAGATGGTAGCAACTTTTATCTTTGTACTTCTTATCAAACTCTCCTTCAAAGAAGCTCTTGCTCTTACTCTCATTTTAAATGTCAAAGGCACTCAAGAGCTTGGAACATTTATGAGCTACACCTTACTTGAGGTACACACTTCAAACTCATGAGAAATTCTTGCCTATTCCGAGTGTATTATATCTAATAGTTAGATTTGTAACATGAAGATATGACCTTTTTTTTGGCCAAATAAAACACTAAGAGTATGTATCACGAATTTGACTATCAGATATAATACACCTGGAGTAGGCAAAAATCTCTCCCAAACTCTATTTTATTATCCTTATAATTATATGACAACTTATTGAGAAAAATGAAAAACAAACATTTTCTCAAAAAGTATGTTTTTCCTTTTTTTTTTTTTTTTGAGTATAGGATTTTATTAATAATAATTCTAGAAAAACTTAGAATGATAATGCTGACTACATCCAAGCTGACATGCCTTCTCAAAAATCTCAACCTACACAAGCTCAAGTTAAGTGTAACAAATAAAGCCAGATACAAGTAACACCAAATCGACAATATTGATACCTTAATGAATTGGGGTTTACTACATGCATTTATAATCATATTATAATTAGTATCAGATTAATCTCAAGCATAGGCCGTTTAATATCTTAATAGAGAAGATTAATCACTCTTTTTTCTTTTTCTTTTTTTTTTCTCTTTCTCTTTTGGCAGATGGGTGATCTGGATAGTATCAGTGGGGTTTTGTTAGTATTCTTGTTGACATCATATGCACCACCTCTAATAAAATTGCTTTACGACCCAAGTAAGCATTACATAGGCTATAGAAAGAAATGCATCCAGTATACACCATATGATGGACGGCTTGACATACTAGCCTGTGCACATAAGCAGGAGGATGCTATGGCTGCAATCAAGCTATTTGAAATATCTAAGCCTACAAAAGTAAGCCCTATATCTGTTTATGGACTCTGCTTAGAAGAACTTGTTAGCAGCAACACCCCTCTTATAATCAATCACCAATTAGGCCAAAAAAGCATGTCTAATCAAGCATCTTTTCTATCTCGCTCGCATTCGATTATTGATATTTTCAAGTACTTCAAGACAGAATTCAAAAAAACAGCTTCGGTAAACCTCTTCACAGCAGTTTCACCTATCAAACAGATGCATGAAGACATCTGCTGGCTCGCATTTGACAAGACATGTTCGTTAATAGTACTTCCATTTCATAAGAAATGGAATAGCAATGGCAAATTGGTTTCAAACAGCAATGACTTCAGGAATTTGAACATCAGTGTCTTCGACAGGGCGCCTTGTTCAGTAGCTGTTCTTATTGATCGACACAGAAATCGCGGCCTGGCTTCGATGTTCGAGTCATCTGTAATATACCATGTCGCAACACTATTCGTGGGGGGAGCAGATGATAGAGAAGCATTGGCTTACGCAATGAGAATGGCAAAAAGTCCTGAAATTCGATTAACAGTTATGCGATTTGTCACTCCCGAAGACATTGTACACGATAGTTGGGAGAATATGCTTGACTCAGAATCTTTGAGAAGTCTGAGCCAAGAAATGTCAGAGGATATAACTTATATAGAGGAAACAGTAAGAGATGGGTCTGATACAGCAGCTATAATTAGATCATCTCAAGGCAATTTCGACCTTATAATGGTTGGAAGACGCCACGAAACTAAGCCTGAAGTAGTATCAGGACTATCACAATGGGCTGACTATCCAGAGCTAGGACCAATAGGGGACTTGCTTGCTTCTTCAGATATTATTAGTACAACTTCAGTGTTAGTGATGCAACAGCAAATCCTGAAAGCAGATCATAGCAGCATTTTGAATTGATGGTCTTTTTTATTTCTTTTCCTGCATATTCTGATGGAGAAAATTAGGCCAGAAGGTTAATGTAATAGAGAAGAATAAATATATTGCAAATTTTAACATATATTTATATACATAACCATCTGTATATATATTTGTTAATCTTATGTTTCAGAAATGTTTCCATATCTTCATAGTTATCATATGTGCTCTTAATGTAATATCAATTTGATGGTGCTACTGCTGTTTTTATGTTACAATGTTTTGGAATTTACCTATCTGATACAAATTTTCATGTTGGAATTGTTAGCTGATTTTTTTTCTACAAGAGTGACTAAATAATAAAGGCATATCATATTGATGAGCATAGATCTGATAGATCAGCTCTCTTGAGACAATGTAAATTATGGCATTTTATTTATATACCGTATTTGAAGCAAAGGCAATTAAGATGGTGTGTATTGAATTTCTTTTTATTGAAATATGAGGTGATTAGGTACTTAATAGGACAAGAACTCCAGCAGGGATGGAATTTTTTTATTGTAATTAATTATTCAAAGTTATTATTCTATTTATATGTACTTACATTAATTAAAAAAATCCTAACCACTACCAAAAACAAAAAACTCTCCATAATGTTAAAAAAATTAATATGTAAAGTCAATTATTTAGTGGTCACTTCTCTTTTAAGAGCATTATAAAGTGCAGCATTCGAATTATGTAATTGTTGATTTGTTATTTTAATTTTCACATGATTTAAAAGGGACGGACTGTCTCCTATTTACTATAAGTTGATTTAATCTTTTCTTTTTCTTTTTTTCTTTTCATTCAAGCTAATTAATAGTCTACTAATAGAGTACAAATTCTATAAATAGGCAATGAAAGATTATTGAATGAAATTCCGTACACATAACTAACCAATAAAAGAATGATAGATTTCTATTGCTATCAACTTGTAGACCATTTACTCATAACAAACCTGAGACTTGAAAGTCAAGAAACCCCAAGATATCAGGCTTACCTTCCACTCTATCTTTCTTTCTTTAATTGTGAGTTAAAATCTCATATTATTCCACTTCTTGTTTTTTTTTATTACTCTTATCAATAAGCCATGGCAACTAGAAATCGTACTTTTGAACATATGATTTGCAGAAAAATGGGTTATATCACATCTTATAGTATCTGGCAAAATCAATATACTTTAGCCCCTACAGTTATCCTAACATCACAGCTTGTTGTTATTTCTCTAGCTTCACTTTTTGTCGGTCTTTGGCTACGACACGTCGGACAAACCAGTGTAGTTTCCCAAGTAATTGTACGTATTCTGTTTTTTCCTGCTTTTTTTAAGGCATGTTGGGACCAACAATCATAATATTTGCAAATTTTTGTTATAATCTTTAAAACTTGGCATAACTGTCATAATTTAACGAACTGTTTGAATTTTTCCACGATTTGTATTTGAATTAGTTTCAATTTTCACCAAGGTGCAAAGTGTGCTAAAATTACAAAAGAATTGGTGAAATTTAAAGATTTAAACAAATTTGCAAAACCCACAAATGCTATGATTTTTTTTTGTGCAGAAGGGTTTTGGCCAAATTTAAAGATTTGAACAAATAATATCATTTTTTGCCAAAATTTAAAGATTTGAACAAATTTGCAAAAGTTCTCAAATGTTATTATTTTTTATGAAAAAGTTTTTTTTTTTTTTTTAGTTTTGATGCTAACTAATTATACGTTATGTTCATATACACGTTGATATATAAACATGTCGATTATACATGAATTGTGCACCTCTATAAGCATGATCTACAATCAGAAATTAATTGATAAACTACACATATAGACAAGAATTTGATATCTCACCATTGACAAATGATGTCATATATGTATAAATCTAGGCAGGAATTCTACTTGGGCCATCAGTGTTTGGGCAGAGCAAAGTAGCAGTACGTGTTTTGTTTCCTCCAGAAGGGTATACAAATCTCGCAACATTGGCAGCACTTGGAAACATGTTCTATCATTTCTTGATTGCAGTAAAGACAGATCCTAAAATGATACTGAGGCCAGGACGAGTAGCAATGTTCATAGCTACAGTTACCTTCTCTACAACATTGTTTTTTAGCATCTTAATAGCCTTGTTAATGATGAAGTACATAGAAATGGATGAAGGCATGCGTAGAGGGGTTATATTAATATCTATGACACAAGCTTTTACAGGTGTTTCGGTTATTTCTTATCTGGTAAATGAGCTCAAGATCCAGAACACGGATGTGGGTCGCCTATCGCTTGCAATAGCAGTATTTTCTGATGTACTAAATATTATTATGGTAACATTGTCATTTGTGCTAGGAGAAAGGATATCAAGGCACCATACATTTTTTTGGTGGGCTGTTTTAACAACTCTTGGACTACTTTTTGTTATATTGTTTGTCATCAGGCCAGTGATGTTAGCAATGATAAACAACATGCCACCAGGGCAACCTGTTGATCAGAAACATATATCTTTTGTCATCACCATAGCCCTTACACTTGGATTTGTGAGCGAGATCATAGGACAACATTACCTTTTCGGACCGTTAGTTTTTGGGTTAGTTGTGCCTGAAGGACCTCCTTTAGGTGCAGCTCTGGTGTCAAGGCTAGAGACTTTTATTTCAGGATTTCTTTATCCCACATATCTTGCTATCAGTGGTCTGCAAACGGATTTGCTTAAAATTAACATTGCAGACTTGGGGATTTTAGGGACTGTTGTTATCTGTGCTATGATGATTAAGACAGGAGTAGTAATGAGTGCAGGAATGTATATGAAAGTACCTCCAAGAGATGCTTTTGTGCTTTCGATGATTATGAATTCGAAGGGCATCATGGAAATCACTATCTTTAACTTCTGGAAGGAGAACAAGGTCTGATGAAACAAATGTCTTCATATTCTATAACATTACAGAACTTGCATACTTTTGTTGACATTGTAAAGTAACCTGAAACTAAAAACTCTTTCTTGTTAATTGCAGATTATACAACAAGAGGAGTTCAGTGTCTGTATATTGTCAGTAGTAGTAACAACAGCAATTATAACTCCATTGATAAGGTATTTCTATGATCCTACAAAGCAATCCCAGCCATTTAAGAGAAACACTCTCCAACATTCCAAGCCAGATTCAGAGCTACGTGTGCTAGTATGCATACACAATGCTGAGAATGTACCTACCCTCGTCAAACTCCTAGAGATATCCCATGCCACCCCGGAAAGTCCTGTTGCTGTCATTTCCTTGGTCCTCGTTGAACTCGTTGGCCGGAGTGTCCCTGTCTTGATATCCGACGATAAACTGTCCTCCCAGCATAAGGAAACAACCTCTGCAAGCAAAATTACCAATTCCCTGAAGGTGTATGTGCAAAATAAAAAGGACTGCGCTTCCATTCAATCATTCACTTCAATATCCTCATTCGATATGATGTACCTCGACATTTTTCGATTGGCAAGTGAGAGGAAAGCTGGTATCTTGATTATGCCATTTCATAAGAAATGGGCTATTGATGGAAACATCGAGTCTGCAAGTACTTCTATCCGACAAATGAACTGCAAGGTTCTTGAAAAGGCTCCATGCTCAGTTGGAATACTAGTAGACCGTGGAATCCTGAAAGGATCACTCTGTCTCACCACTAGCATGACAAAATTCAATGTTGCTGTGATCTTTATTGGCGGACCTGATGATACAGAATCACTAGCTTATGGAGCTAGAATGGCAAGACATGAATCTGTTATCCTGACAGTGATCCGATTTCTTCTTTTCGGAAGTGAAAACACTATAGAAAGGAAGCGAGACACTGAGCTAATCTATTATCATAAGCAAGCTAACATGGGAACTGAAAGATTTATTTATGTTGAAGAGGTGGTGAGAGATGGGTTGAGGCTGTCAAAATGTATAGGAAAGCTTGTGAAGTACTTTGATTTAATTTTGGTTGGAAGATATCATCAGGATTCTCCTCTTTTTACTGGTCTTGAAGATTGGAGCGAGTGCCCTGAGCTAGGTGTTGTAGGCGACATGCTTGCGTCACCTGATTTCAAGACTACTGCATCAGTGTTAGTGATTCAACAACAAAGAATAAGAGCTACCAAAAGAGACAAGAGCTCAAGTTGTTCCAGAGAAGAGTTCATGAAATAGCTCGAGGGATATGTTTCTCATTGTGCTAATTATTCACACATTAGGGACCCCTGTATATTCCATAGTGCAGCCAATGTTTGAAACCTAAAAAGAAAAAAAAATTGTAAAATATGTTAATTTTCTTATTCATTGTTGTTCAGCTGCTCCAGGAAATTATCCTGAGGCCTCCAGGATATTATCCTGACGGCTAATTTTGATATGGTGTAGATATTTAAAACTCTCAGTTTTCATGTCACATTAGTATTCCATGGATAAAATAAGTTTTTTGATGCCTGGTTTGGCTTTATCTAATGAAGTTTTTTCTTCAGTTCAAAAAAATAAATTCTCCATAAACTTATGGCATATACAATTGTTGTTTACATCAAGTTATTATCCCCACAAAGTAAACCTTTCTGAGAAGGGATTTTCAGGCAATACATATTCGTTTTGGGTTGGTATATGATTATGTAGATTTAATATATGTTTTAAGTGTGATTTTATATTTAATTTATGTTTAATTATGTTATTTTTGTGTGTATATCAGTTTAATTTATGCATTTATAGCATTTCAGGGTATTAAAGACATAAATCAAGAGAATAGGGGCCTAAAAGTGAAAAAATGGCAAGGACTTAAAGTGAATTTGGCAGCCCAAAAGCGAGACACGCCCATGTATAGCATCTACACGGGCGTGTACAAATACACACCCATATACACGGCCATGTCTCAAGGCCGTGTCTCAGAAGAGCAAGGAACACGGGCACGGGATACGGCCGTGTGTAAGCCCGTGTTCAGCAATGTGAACATTGATCCGAAAGTCATACATGGCTGCAACAAAGAGACACGCCCGTGTGGATGTATACACGCCCATGTGGTGTCAAGTTTGTCAACTTTTGTACCAATATTGTCAACTTGGTGACTTAATGGAGCTTTGGACGGGAAAGAACAAGAAGAAAAAGAGGACATGGCGCCAAAAGAGGGGAATATACGAGCTGGAACAGAACAGAAGAGAAGAAGAGGGAGAGAGTTGAAGAACGAGGAGAAGAGAAAGAAGAAGACATCA